>JANHGN010021774.1:0-64367 GCA_024605025.1 Megaceryle maxima | reverse complement strand
GTCCAGCTGACCAAAGGGATATTCCAGACCATATGACATCAAGCTTAGCATATAGATCTGGGGGAAGAAGGAGGAAGGAGAGGACTTTCAGAGTGATGATGTCTTTCTTTTCAAGTAACTGATAACACGTGATGGAGCTCTGCTTTCCTGGACATAGCTGAACTGCTTGCTGATGGGAAGTGATGAATGAATTTCATGTTTTGCTTTGCTTGTGTGCACAGCTCTTGCTTTATCTATTAAACTGTCTTTATCTCAATCCATGAGTTCTCTCACTTTTACCCTTGTGATTCTCTCCTCCTTCCCACCAGGGGAGGAGTGAACAAGCAGTTTTGTGGGGCTTAGCTGTTCACTGTGGTTAAACCCCTCAGAAGGTCAAGAACAATATCCATATGGAAGATGACAGTGAGTGAAGTGGAGATTTGTACTGGTGCTCATGTGGTTCACCATTTTCACCAGTGGCCTGGATGGTAACAGAGTTCACCCTCAACAAATCTAACCTTACAACAAATCACCCTCAACAGATCTGAGAACACTGACCCAGGTTACAAAAGTTATGGTTACAACTGTTAGGATTTGCCAAATCCAGTAGCCCAGGAGAGAAACGCTGCTGCAGCTCCATGTGTCTGGGACCAATCAGTAGCAAGGCTGGGTGTGTATTGGTCACATGTGCACAATACACACACACACATATATATACACAATACACACACACATATATACACATATATATACACATATCATCACAGACAGGTATACTTAGCCCACACAAACACAGACTGAACCAATGGTATTGTTCTGTTCCCCGCTCTGGCTGAGGAGGATCTGGCAAAGAGACTGGGAGGATCACATGTTGCTACCTAAACTCCTTGAAGAGGGAACTACAAAGTCAAGGGAAAGAAAGATTTCATCATAGTACCAGGCAATATAACAAATAGCAATAGCTGCATTCAGTAGCTTGGGGACTTCACCAACAATGCAGCACCAGAACTGGTTGCCCAGGGAGAGGTGGAGTATGCACAGTTGGACACTTTCAAGCTGCAGTTTGGCAAAACCCAGAACGACACAAACTAGTGTTGTCCTGCCTGAAGGGAGGAGGTCAAGGAACAACAGTCAAGAGCTTCTCTGCAGACATCAGGGAAGAGGCTCAGCATCCCATCAGTTCCCAGTCCCACAATGTCCCAGTGGGAGGAGGGCAAGCCCTGGGGAACAGCCAGGTTCAGTAAATAATCTAGACAGATCTGTAGCAGCAAGGCACGTCCAAGATCAAGCTGGGAAGGCAGTATGAAGATCAGGGTCCAGATGGGCAGAGACATGGCTAGAGACCAGCACTCCTACAACACAGCTCAGGCATGGGCTGAAGACCCCAGGTTCAGCTTGAAATAAGTCTCCAGGGACATAGTCAGGGGAGGGGAAGGCCCCAGGTAGGGCTGCCAGGAGGCTGTGCAGTGCCTTCAGAACTCTGGTAGGATGCTGAAGTGGAACCCTCCAGAGGTCTCCTCCAAACAGCATTTCTATGGTTCTTCAGATGGTGCTCAGTGAACTGGGGGTAGCAGCCACATAAGCTCCATCACCCTGCTCCTAATCTGTGTTACTGGATCCATGCAGCAAGCCAAAGAACTAAATTTCTCTTACCTTTTTCTTCTCCCCGAAGGTAATCTGGGAAGAGCAGACAACCTGCCTAATCTGATTTTCATAAAGTAAATCTGATTATGAAAATGGATAGTGCTTGGTAATGCAATCAGCATTTCAAAATATGTATGATTTTAATGAACAAACCTGACAAAAGTTTCCTAATTACGTTTTTAAGCATACATTCATCTTCAACTTGCTGTATTCCCATAGCGCCTGCAATGTACTTTCTGTGCTGACAAATGTATTTTCTGTTGTATTCCCTCTTGGCTTTTTCTGTGGACCAAAATACATTTGGTCATCCAGTATGGAGATAAGAAAGAAGTACCAGTTCAATTTTTTTTTACATACACAAGTAGCAACTAGGAAAAAAAGAAGGACCAAGTAAACCATGTGAGGAAGTATACTTTGATTTAAGCATTAAAATGGAATACACAGAAGGAAAATAAATACCTCTGAGTGATCAGCTACTCAAAATTATTGTGAGAGAGAAGGAAAACTAATTATGAGATGTAAAAGCCAGATCTGTAGTGGTGTGTGAAAAAGCTTACATAATGAGGGGCAGAAAGGGAGACATGATGAGAGGCAGACAAGTTCAGTGCTATGTGAAAAGGGAGGTGTGTAGGAAATACACCAACAAAACCTGTGCTGCAGAAAGGAACACATTCAACAAGAAGCAAAAAAAGCAATGAGATGCAAAATAAAAAATAATAATGATTAAAAAAACAATCTGAGGAGATACAGGAAGAAAGGTGATTTATAAAAACAAAGTTGTGTATAAAAGTGAAAAGTAAAACCTTTAAAAGTCATCAGTGAGTAGAAAAAGGCATGATGAAGAAATAATAACAAAATGTGAATACATAAGGAACAAAAAGTGAAAGAAATACAGAAAGCATCTCAGACTGATATGTAATAAAGAAAAATAGGTAAACAGTTGGAAATGCCAGTAGAAAGATACATACTGTTATACAAAAAAAGGAAACATAATAGACTGGGGAAAAGAATATTCAAAGTGAGGTGACATAAGTAAACGATTAAATAAAAAGCAAAAATGAAAAGCTGTAGTGTGATAGAAAAAAAATCTGCATATGCTTTGAAAGTAAAAATGAAGTACTACAACATAGTGACAAAAGGAAAAGAAGAGATGCAAGAATACATGCAAGGGGATGTGAATGCATCTGATAGGAAAGTTAAAATAGATGAGCTACAGGGAAAAAAGCATGCGCTAGAGATGAAAATGCATACTGAGTTAAAATAGTGAAACACTTCAATGAGAAGTGACAAGAAATACATAATGACGTGAAGTTTAAGACCTAATCAATTGTAAAAAAACAATCTGCAGTAAGAAAATATATAACAGAAGGAAAACCTGGAAAAAGTATAACAAGATGATAGAGAAATGGATGATGAGCAAAGAATACATGTGCTGCATATGAAACTGCTCAAAAACACAAACAAGTACTCATAAGTGGAAAAATGCAACATAAGTAATGCATAAGGACTTGTGAAATGAAAATGTGTAATGGCATTTATAAAGACAAATGGGGAACAAGATGTGAATAATGGAGCTGCAGAATGAAATGCAGAACAGATACAAACATTAAAGGAGGAGATGCAAAAATAAAAAAATGGGTGATGTTATACACCAAAGGAGATAGTGAATAAGTCAAAAAATCAAACCAGGTGATTCACTGAGGAAAACATCTAAGAAAAATTTTACCTTGGTGAGACAAAAAGGAAAATTCATCCTGAAAGGGGAAATATATAATGAAATGCAAGAATAAAAATGCACAAATAAAGGACAAAAGCATGAGAGTATTCAAATTCAGAAATGTGTCATGAGCTACAAAATATGAAACATGTCATTACAAATAAATCAACCTGCATAATCTCAGGCATTAGGGAAAGTGCAGAAATTGTTCTGAAAAATAAAACACAGAAAACCTGAAAAGGAAACATGGGAAGATTTGCAGATATGAAAATGTATACTGAGAGACAACATCACCCTCAAGTTTCAAAAAAAATACAAAACTGGAAGATCATTATACATTCTGTAAATGAAAACCTAATATGAGATACAAAAATGAAATCTGAAGTATGATACCATTCAGATGAGTAGTGAGATAATAAAAGAATAGGTTTATTGAAGTGCAAAAGAAAGACAGTTCACTCAGGTGTAAAAAAAAAAAATGACAGATTTGAAAAATCATAGTAAGATGCTAGTAGGAGTATATGAGGTTTATCAGATGATGTACAAAGTTAACTGAAGTACATAAGAAAAGGAAGATGCATGCTCAGAATGCTGTGCATACTCTGTAATGGGCAACAAAAAGGAAATCAACTAATAAGTGATGATACATGAAATTACTAATTAGATCTAAAAGTACATAATGAGACGTTGAAGCAAAACCAAGCAGTAAAATAAAAATGAATATGCACAGTAAAAACTGAAACTGGAAACTGGAAATGAGATGTAAAAAAGCATTCATATTGAGATGCTGAATCAAAAAAGTGGGTAATGAGATGTAAAAAGAAAAACTCACAATAGGATTTGACATGAGAAATGCATAGAAGTTGGAAAGTTGTAATAAGCTACAAAATACAAAATCTGAAAGAGTAATGATAGGCAAGACCAGAAATACACCTTTAATGCACCTCAAAGAGAAAAAAATTAAATAAGATGCAAAGTTAAGTAGTGAATCATGTGATGCAGTAGGGAAAATGAAGAATAAATTATGAAAGAATAAATGCATGATGAAATGGAGAATGAAAAATCCATAAGAAGTTGTGAAAAATCAGTGTTTGAAGGGAAGCAAACACTGGGGAGTTTGATGCAACATCAACACTGAAATCCACAGTGAGGTTCTGGAAAATGAGTAATGAGATGTGAAATCAGAGATAAAATGTTTTGTGATAACGATCATTCATAATGACAAGTAAAAACAAGAATTGAAATGTTAATGCAGCATGGCATGTGAAATGCCAAAGGAGATACAATAGCTGAGATGCATAATGCAACAGGGAAACAGAAATATATAATGAAGTGTGAAAGAGAAAACGCGTACCAACACAGGAAAAGCTCATATTAAAACTTGCATTGCAAACCATTTTGTCTTAGAAGGACTGAAGCACATAAAGCAGCATGAAAATAGAACATTTTCAGTCAAAAATGAAACATTCAGCAGTTCACAGATGGAATTTTAGATTTTCAATATTAGAACAATGGGGTTAATTACAAAGTCACTGGCTTTGTGTGCTTATTTTACCTTATTTTTCTTTTGAGCTTGCCCTACTTGCTTGAGACAAATACAAGAAGGCCCTGACCCTCCATTTGCACACAAGTTCTTTACTTCCAGTGGCAAAATATTATAATGTGCCAGCTTCACTTTGTGTGGCATCATCTTTTACCATGTCATAACAATAGGCTCCACTGGCAGATTATGTAGGAGAAACAGCCTTTGGGAATTCTGCCTCAGGCATGTCAAGGCCACCAAGCAGCTTATTAATTACCTAAAAGTTCCACCCTTAAGGCATTTGTGCCCAGACCCACCAGCAGAAATGACTTGGTTGGGTATAGGCCTACAAAGAATCAGACAATAGGTAAACAGCGATTTTGAGCATATTAATAGTGAATATAAACAATGGGCTTCAGTGCTTGAAGAGGAAGGCAAACAATTGCACTACATTTTTATTACCTCATGCTTTAGTCATAGGCAATAGACATAAGGCTAAATCCCCCAAGCAGCAACAGCATATTTGGCCTTGAAGCACACTTGCAAGCCAAGTGAGGCTGCTGTGTTGAAATGCTGGGTCTGCTTGGCCCTGAAAGTGCCTTCTGGGGTGTCCAGCCATTGGGCCGTGACTTTGGCTTTCATCGGTGAGTATTTAATGCTAAAGCAGGCCTGATCTCCAGCACATACACCAAAGCCAATGTGACAGTGGCATCTTCTCTCTCCCTCAAGATATTTCCATCCCACAGGCAAATCATTTCTGCTAAGACTCTGTAGCACAGATAGGTTGCAGGTACTGCTCATACATGAGGCTCATGACCCCTGCAGAGGGTGCCTACAAAGAGGAAAACCTCTGAATCACAGAGAGGAGCAAGATATGGATGATACAAATGCACCAGAGAGGCTACATAGCCACAGGCAGGTTGGGAGCGTACTTCACCTCAACAGTGGTGAGCAGAAGTCTCTGTAGGATAAACTCAGGGATGCAAAAGCAGTAACCTCATCTGAACCATACAAGGCCATCCTACCCCTAAGCCAAATACTTCACAGGCTGGTCTGGGAACACACACCAGAAATTCAGTGTAGCACAGGCAAAGTCACCACTGATAGGGTGGTCTCCTTAGGAGAGGTCACTGTACTGAATACATGCTGCCTTATGTTGCCTGTCATCCCCGTCACAGGCCATGGAAGAGCCACCACTCATAAAAGACCTGCTACCAAGGCTGCTGCTGTTCTTTACATTTGAAATAGCTTTTTGGAGAAAGAATCTGAAACTCTTCCAGGGAGCTGGCTCAAGTAGAAGAGAGCAGTGTTGTCACTGACCTCTCTTTGTGAAATCTCCCTGAATGTTTATCATGGCATGCCATAGTAAAAAACAGCCGAGTCGTCAATTCTGACTGTACAAGGGATCAGCCTGCCATGCTGGTGATGCTAGAGCAGGGTCCCAGCTGCTGGGCAGAGAAAAGTGCAAAACCCTGGCATTGTATCTCTAGGGTATTCCTTGTTTTAGTATCTGGCACTAACAAGAAGTGTTCCATCATTTTTGTAACTGCCCACTAAAATGTAGGGAGCAAACAGATCATCCATCAGTCTCCTCTTTGTCAGAACCTCTCAACACCATATGTTTTCTCAAGTCATATCTTATAAATCTCTGATATCTTTACCTAAGTGTTGTCATTGACAACGTATGCTAAATGCTATGCTTAGGGTTATCGAAAGGGTCACAAATAAATGACACCTTTCTTCCTTGAAGTAACCTGAGGTCAGAGGAGCAGAGTGTAACTGAGGTAGTTGTTTACTGTAACCATGACAAACATACATCAGAGAAAAGGGCTTTGCAGTCTGTCACAGATGGAGTGACACACTTCACTCATAAAAAAAAGAACTAGCAATATGTTTATTGCTATAAACCAGCAGTTTAACAAAGTTTTATAATAAATGCAACAATGGTTTAGCAAGGTTCAATGGCAATGTTCAACTGATATTTACTGCACAGAGGACAAGGTCAGACAAAACTGTCAGGGAGATCCTCCCACTGAATCATAAGGTTCAGAAAAGACCCTCTTGCTCCCTAAACTCCTTAGAGAGGAGCCTAGGTGTGGCTAGATCCAGTCCTAGACCCAGAACTGACCAACAATTTACGTCTAGAAGAGTATGTATGAATCCTTTATATCACTTAGCTAAGATTACAAAGTTTAACACAGTATTAATCACTGAAAATCTGTTGTGGTGAGGAATCTCTCAACTTAAGGAGTAACCTTGCAAGGTGTTTCTGTTTGAGGGGAGATCCTGGCATGCAGCCTGCTGCCATGCAGAAGGACTCCATCGAGCATCAGAGACCATGGGCTGTTCACTATTTATTTAGGAAGATAATTGACTTACGGTCATATTTACATACCAACTACAGAAGTTAGTTTCTTCCAAATTTGAATTGAGTCAGACAATGGCCAGCACCATGGCTGGGTGAGAGCATTGTTCACAATAGCCCTTGGCTGTTGTATTGTTACCTGTCTTCCCCCAATCCACTTTGAGCCATATCTAGCCATCATGACCAGACTTACCCATTCTGACCACCAAATGTCGTTATCACTTGAGCAGA
Source organism: Megaceryle maxima (assembly GCA_024605025.1). Lineage (NCBI taxonomy): Eukaryota > Metazoa > Chordata > Aves > Coraciiformes > Cerylidae > Megaceryle > Megaceryle maxima. The sequence continues at coordinate 56,909 of JANHGN010021774.1, read as the reverse complement.
ATTGCAGGAAACCTTGGGTGTGGGGAGCACACTGCCACAGAGTCCTGCCTTGGACCATCTTTCAAAGACAGCTCTGCCTCAGCTCCAGTCCAAAAACAGGATAAGAGGCTTCCTGAGTTTTTGAAATGGTGTCTGAGGAAGAACAGCTGCCAGGGACAAACATGTCTGAGCACTCTGATCTCATACAGAGCTTCATTCTGTGTCTTGTGATGTAAGGTCGGGACAACAGTCTTGGCTTGGAGGCTAACAAGAAAAAAGAATGCAAAGAGGCCTTCTTGGTGGCTCTTTGTGATGGTTAGTATCAAATATTTTGTCACAAGTGGTTTAGGAGGTCCTTTAGCGGGGGGAGGATGGTTGGAGAGAGGTTTTTGTTAGGGAGAGGCTTCTGTGTCCTCACTCTGGATGCTTCTCCTTTTCTTAGTGCCCACACAAGTTCAACCAGACCCCTGATTCCTTGAAAGGATCAACACCAGATTTGAAATGGCCAGACACTTTCATCTTAGACTCGCCCCTCAAAAATTAGAAACACCACATAGAAAGCTGATGGGCATTTCAGATTTCCCTACTGTCATCTGTAAAACTCTGGTTGACTGCAAGAAAATCAGGATTTTACCAATAACCCTGCTTCAGAAAAATTGATCCATCTAGTACAACAACCTGCAAAATTTGATCTGACAAGAGGCAAAACCCTCAATGGTATTAAGCTTATTTGACTGATTCAAAACCTAAAGTAATACTGTGATTAGTGTATATTGCATGCATTAAGACTGTAATAAATAAGAGTACAATCAGTTGCCAGAAGCAGCTGGCAACTTGTCTTATACTGTAGAGTCAATCCAAATTACTCACTGAATTGCAGAACACTTTAAAAAATGGGTAATGTTTTGGGATTACAAATAACAGAAAAATATAGACTCTGATAGTACAGATAATAAAGCTAACAGCTGAATAGGATAGAGATACTGAATGCACATATAGACTCCATTATTGTTCCACAGCATGCCTCCCTTCCATATATCCTGCAGCCTCCATTTATACTGTCTGGTAAAATGCTATTAAAACCATGCTCAGTCATCTACAGAAAATGCTCATAAATTATTTAAAATAAATAAGCATTCAGCAGAAGTCAGTTTTAATGGTGCAAGAAGCATTTTGTCAGAGCTAAAGAGCAACATGAGAATTGTGTATCTTTGAAACAAAAATTACCATACCAGTTGTTTAGTGAGTGTTCTACTTCATGAAAATGTTGAACAGATTCTTTTTTTTTTGAGAAAATCAAAATGTCATTACAAAATGGTCTCCTTATTTTAATTAAATATAAGCCAGCTTTATACATTCTCTGGGCGTACATTATTTCTCCTCTAAATAAAACAGGCCCAAATTTTGGAAAGGCACGTGCACACCTCCAAAATTTTAAGGGGCTACTATCATAAACTTTGTTTGTGACTTCTCTCTAGCTGACCATGTTGGTTCTCTTCTGTATGACGCTTTGGTTGTTCTCCTCTAGGACATTGCTTGGATGATATATTGCAGTACTACTATCGATTGAACCTGGACAGAAAGTTACACCAAGGTTAGAAAATGCCTCAAACAAATCCAGCATCTTTGGCTGGGTATTCCCAACTGAAACATACGGAATATGCTCTTGCCTTCTTCTGTATTTTAAATTGTCATGTTACCATGAATCAAGGATATGGATGAGAGGAGGCTGGTATTAAACATCTCCTCCTCTCATACATAACCTAAGTGAATTTACACTGACTGACAAATGCCACTTTGATATAAAATTAGTATAAGGAGTTCTGTAGAGGTCACACTGAACAGCACAACAGCACAAGTAAAAATTAGAGTTCCTGTAGAAGTCATGATTCCCACATTGCACATTGAATGCATCCACTGACACTTCACTGGAAATGGGGGCAGACTGACTTTTACATTTTTCATGCTCACAAATAAGTAACGAGTTGTATATTTAGCATATAGGTAAGATTGACTAATTTGTTGTTGTTGTTGTTATAAAACTTGTTTTCTGTTAATTACAGTTTTGTGAAACCTTATCTCTTTGGGCTTGAATTCTCTCATTTACATGCTTTCTGCCATTGACTGTTACCTTTTAAATTTTTAGCTCATGTAATACAGCCATTTCCAAGAAAGATGTGCCAAAATGCAATTTCCCCAAGTCTGAAAATAGTAAGTTTAAAAAAAAAAAAAAAGATATACAGAAGAAAAATCCCTTCTTATAAATGTTTCTTTTAAAAGCTTTAGTACTTCTGCAAATGAAGGAGTTGCTACAGTCACTACGACTATGTATATTACAAGAAAGCTTTTTTGGCTCTTGAGGCTGCCCAGTTGCATTCAGACTATAATCTTTTGGAAATGAGAAATCAGAAGTTCACATACATTCAAAGGCAACAAAATTGTCTAAAAGTGTGGCCTTCACTTAATGTGGTCCATCCCTTTGCTGTTTTACATAGCAAGCAAACAGCAGCTGCTCAATGAGCCATGGAGCAGATCCACGTTTATCTCACTTCAGTGCTGGTCTGAAAGGACTTTGCCTGCTGATCTTCCACCTGACTGACAAAACAGAAAGCCCCCTTTTGAGCTTCCCAGAGATTCCTCTGACAGCCAAGAGTGCAAGGAAAGGCAGACTCTTCTGCTGGTCCTTCTTGTAATGGGAATGGGAGTCCTAGAAACGGAGATGGGAACAGATTCTCAGCATCTCTCTGCAGACATATGGGAATACCACCAGCAAAACATATACCTCATTTTTTGTAGCAGCAGGTTCATATATAAGCATCCCTTTTACCAAAGGGATAGAGGACTGTGCTGTGGCTCTTCAGGCCCTGAGCCAGCCAGTGACTCATGCTTTAAGGAGGGCTGAATTTTTTCTTAAACATTTCCCACTAAATTCTAAGGCAAGAAGTCTAATTACACTTTATGCTTTAGCGCACTTAGAAGAACAGCATGATTTGGAAATGTCTCTTTTCATAAAATGGCTTTGTAGAACACATTTGAAAGTGACTGCTTTCCTGAATGCAAATGTATGAATTCCTCTAATTATATAACTGGGGGAAAAGAGGCTTTTTTTAGACTGCAAATATCTGAAGAACTATGAAAGGACAGGACAGCTTCTCCCAGTATTCCTTTTTAATACGTTTTCTATTCTAATTCTAAATACAAATAACCAGTCAGATTGCCAGCACTTTCTTTCTGTTATTTAGTAATTAGATGTCACTCATTAAAAACAAAATAATTCACAATTTTCAGTTTCAGCTTGTCAATCCTAAATATGCACTGCTGCCACACTGAAGTTGGAAGCCCCTAAACACCATAACATGGAGTTCAGAGAAGTAGAAGGAATGTGTCTAGGAATTCCTATTACAAACCTTAACTTGTCTTTATCCTGACAGGTAAATAACATCCCTTTAGTTAGTACAGCATCTGATTGTGTGAAAAAGCAGTAACAGAAAGTCTATTTTTAGTTTCTTTTAATGGAATTTCACAGTAGGAAGCTGGAAAAAACAAGGATCATGTCTGCATATAAACTCCTTTAGACTATGATTCAGAGACTAAACCAGCTTCTACCCTCACTGCTTACATGGGGGAGCATAATCAGGACCGAATCTAGGTTTTCTGGGGTGGGTGCAGGTGGGACATCCACTACAATTTCTGTAAAATTCCAAAGGGAACATTCTCTCTCCCTGACCCTTCTGTTGACAATATCAGGCAGAAAAAGCTGATCTGCATTTCTTCCATAACTGCAGGAGAATATATGGCCTGTATGTATTAAGAACTCTGAATGCTTATCATATGGGTAACTTCTTATCAGAAGGAGATATCTGTTCTTCTCAAAATCAGTACTAGCGAGGAAGCCCTGGTCTCTTGGCCAGTTCCTGAGATGGCTGCAGTGGGAAGCTCAGATACAGATGGGGTCTGAACAGCCCCTAGAGGAGCTATCAGTCCTGTCCCTGTATCCTTATCTCATAGCTGCCTCTCTTCATACTATCACACTACGTGCTGTCAGCTGCGAACTTGAACTCCCATTCAAACTGGCAGTCATCAAGATATTCACAGCTGGAGACCAAGTCTCTTCAGGTCTCCAACTTAACTCTCTCTGATCCTGCTACCTCGTTATTTTGCAGCCAACAGGGCAGATGGTAGAATGTTGAGAGGTTTACTCTGCAACTCAGCAAAGCTGGGCTACCATGGTGGATGTGCTGGGATTTGTAGTGAAGGTTTCTTGGCATATAAGAGGTCTTCCCATAGAGCAATTGGCTCACATGAAGGAAAGTTATGTCTACACCACTGTATATAGACTTAGGTAAATTATTTTTTACTTGACTTTCTTCCCCCAGTCACTGTTTACTCTGCACTGGATGTAGAGAGGGTGACCTAATTTGTACACATCAGGGATAAGGAGAGGACCCAATTTCTGGACCACCCCAAGCAGCTGAACTGATGTCACAGTGACACCAGCATCACAGGGGAATTCTGGTGAGTCCAAGAGGATCTGTGGCAGGGGCAGTGCCTGGGCACTGGCAGGAGATGCTCCAGGTCTCCACATCCAACAGCAATGAGTCTGAGCATGTGTTCCCAGTAGACACATGCACAGCCCTCTGCTGACCAGCACTGGGGTTATGGTCAGGTTCAGAGCAAAGCCAGGGTCAGATACAGCCTGGATGCAACTCCAGTAGCAGGATCCACATTGAGATGGACCTCTCTGCTCTCCAGAAGTGTACTGATGGTCCTCATCCAGTGCAGACCCTGGAGTGTGGCTGGAGGGTCCCAGCTCCTTTGCAGTGTTCCCTGGGTTCAGGCACAGTCAGGGACCATGGCCAGATTCCCTGCAGGGGGATCACAGAGGCACTCTGTGAGCACTAGTCACATATTGGCATGTTCACTGTCTGCATCAGTGACAGGGTTAAGTTCAGTCCAGGGCTGGATATAGAGACACTGAGAGGGCTGAAAGTATCAAATCCTTCACAGGATGGTGAAGCTGAAATGTGTATGTTTTGTTCCTCCTAAGGGCTCTTGCTTTTTCCTGCAGAAATCATAGCTCTGCTACATGACTCCACAAAGGCAGAAATTCTTTCTGTAAGTTGTCTTTGTAGCTGTTTATTTCCCATTGTAACTGGATTTCTCAAATTCCACAGGGCAGTTTGCAGACACCCCAGTCTTAGCTTGTTTCTTTCATGTCTCTATATGCTTTGTGGCTTCACAGTTTGGAACTCCATTTGTGTCGGGATATCTGATTTCAAAAGACCCTGAATATGTGCTTTTGAGTGTACATTTTATTCAAATAAACCAATTCCAAACACAAGAGCCAATTTACATCTCATTTTTGACAATAAGCTAGACTGTATTCAATTCAGTTACTTGAGTTGGCCCAGGATTTCCCCTCAGTCATCTAAAGGTCTGTTGAATAATTCCAGCACATGGGATACATTTGCAAAAGCATCAGTCCCTTCTACACATGGGAAATTTGCCTTATGGTGATGGGTGTCACCCCCAGAGACAGACTATCCTCTTTCACTATTTGTAAGTCTTAGTATCTTCCCATCTTCTTTAGATATTTTTAATTGCAGACCAAATCTTTCTGGTCAAATAATAACATATACAGCCATTCAGCTTCTTCTTGCATTCAAGATGCATACCAGCATCAATCTTATATAGTGATCTGCCTCCTGGACGTGAAGATGAGGGCACAGGCATGAAACTTTTTGTATGGTAACTGTTTCCTGTATTTTCCAGTTATTTATTTTCCAGTTATTTATTTTCCAGTGTTTGGTAATTCATAAAACCAAGGGAGGGCTGGCAAGCAAGAAACCATCATGGAAACATGTCTACAACATTGTACCAGATAAACTATGGTACACTAATCCCAGTGACTAGTGTCACTTCAGAAGTGATCTGACAAATCCTGATTAGAGGGAAAGGATCACTCCCCTGGAGCTGCTGGTTATATTCTTGCTAATACAATCCAGGATGTGATTGTCCTTTGTTTAAGGGTGCAATGCTAACTCATGTTCAGCTTATCCACCAGGACCACCAGATCCTTTCTGGAAATGTGGTTCCTTCATAGCTGTCCCCCAGCCTGTACTGTTACAGGGGTGAACTGTTTGTTATCTTCAGAAAGTTTTGGTTTCTTTGATCATAGCACTTCATTCAATGAAGTCCAGTGTCTACTAGGAGAAGACAGTATACACCTGATAATAAGGAGAATATCCCTGTGAATAGACTTATTAATGTAATAAGAAGGTATTGAACTATGCTCAAGAACAGGGACCTCAGCACAGAGACAAGTGAGGAAGTGGTTCATATGGAGGAGATAGCACATGGGAGAAAGTTAAAAGGAGCACTTTTCACTTTCTGGTTTAAAAGGAAGGGCATTCAAAGTTGTATCTCAAACATCTGGATATTCATGCACAGAGTTTAGCTATGAGCAAGAATTATTGGAGGTGCAGGTACTGTCACAGAGCTCGTTCAACATCAGAGCAGTGCATATATGTGTAGCTACCAGTAAGACTTTTTCATTCTATACAAAGTGAACTTCTTCTGGAGGGAAACCAGCAACAATGCTCTTCCTGTCTTACATTTGTTACTGCTGTAATAATTTTCTTCATAATTATTTTGTTGGGTAGGCATAACCACCCAACAGGGAAGAAAAGACCTTTCTTTCTACAGCCTTTTCAACTTGACATGTTCCCATTAGAAGACTCAAAGTGATACCTTACATCTCTTGAGAATTTACACCTAATAATAATATCTAGCTACATTCTACTCACACTGATATCACCAGTGAAGCAGAAGCCATCACAGTCAAATTGTCTCAAAGTGTTCTAGCACTCTCTCACCAAAGGAGGCTGTTTCCTCCCTAAGAGGTTAATCCTTCTGAATTGCCATCCACACCCACCATCTCTATGTGGTTGTAACTATCAGAAGGGCAACAGAGAATCAAGATCTTATGTTAGGGAATGTAGTGAACCAATTCAGATATGAGTTAAAGGCAATACATGTGTACAAATTCCTTTTACATAGCTTCATAAGTTATACTGCACCATAAAATGTGTGGAGTGTTGTCATGGTCATTTTTCCTTCAGTGAACAGCTAACTGACTCAAATGAGAAGTTAAAGGCTAATTTTTTTTTTCCAAATGATAAGGTTTAAAATACTGCTTTGAAATATTTCACCAGTGATTCAGAAATATGCTGCATGCAAAAACAGGGAATAAATCTATCGGGTCCTTCTGTTTCCATGGTGTTCAATTATCAGAGTTTTTCTCCTGAAGTCAATATGTAGGAGAGGTCTATGGAGTAAATGAAAATATAAAAAGGCATATCCAGACTCAATCTCACCTGCCTAATACAGGAAATGAGAGTAAGGAAGATGTGATAGGTTATAACTCAGATGTTCTAGTGCAAACTCACCTTCACAAGCAGTCTATGCTGATACTAGGCTGGGATCTGAAACATCTGCAGTATAGCATATGCTGTTCAGCTGACTGGCTGGGAGAAGAAAAATCAAGCTGAAATCAGCATACAGAGTCAAGGCAAGAATCTGTAAAACTATGGCAGTAAGGTCTCATCTTCCAGAATAAAATTTCTGTCACTATATATTACCCTTACTGAAGCTAAAAAGAATATGTGCACCTATCCACACCATAAATACACACTTCTTGATAGTGTTGTCATGTCTACCAGCTTCATGCTGGGATCAAAATTTAACCATTAAGGGATACCAGTGTAGAACAATAAAAAGTTCCCTACCAAGTACTAGGTCTTTTTCATAATTTATTCTGTGTAGAAGTTGATGGAGTCACAGCAGTCTCTGGATGAATTTAATATAATTCTGGCTCCCTCACTATCCTAAAAAAAAGTTCTTTGGTTAAACAATTTACAGGTCACTAGGCAGAAACGGAAAAGAAAGCACCGGAAAATTCCAAGTTCCAAAAAGTACTCTTGTCCTGCATGCCTTAATATATGCTTATATTTTCTTTTCTTTTCTCGCAAGTAATGTTAGAAATGTCAGTGTTAACTTGAAACTGGGTTGTATAAGCAAGAATATAACCAGCAAGTCCAGGGAAGTGATCCTTTCCCTCTACTCAAGATTTGTGACATCACATCTGAAGTGCTGTTTCTAGTTTTGGGCTCCCCATTACAAGAAAGATTTGGATACACTGGCTAAGTCCAATGGAGGGCCATAAAGATGGTAAAGCAGCTGGAGCATAAGACATCCAAAGAGAGTTGAGAGAAGAGAGCCTGTTCAGGCTTCAGAAGAGGAAGCTAATGAGAGACCTTATTCAACTACTCTAAATCCATCGTGGAAGGCATTATAGTAAAGTTTCCTTGTTTCCAGTTTTTTTCATAGTATAATGTGAGGTTAAGAAAATACCACTTTTCAACATCAGTTATAACTTATTCATATTTAAGTCACATACTGGAAGGGAGCTTGGATGTTACACTCAAGGAAAAAATCACAATAATTATTCCTTGGAGATGATGAGCATCCAAATGTAGTGTCATAACCATATTATAGCATTCTAGAAATAAGTCACATCTTCAACAGTGCTATTGAAGAAACAAGAAGGGAGACAAGGGAAAATATCCCTTCCCGTTTTCAGCTTTCAGACACATTTCAGGCACAGACACCAGCAGATATATTGAAAAATGCATACTTACATGTGATGTCTTATATCAAGGACAATGTTCTCTCCACTTATACAAGCATATAAATGTCTTTCACTAAACTTTGGATAAATAACTGCACCTTATTGTACCACTTCTGAGCCCCAAACCTCTACCTTTTAAAACCAGAAAACATTTTTTTTTATTATCATTATCACTAATTTTGATCACTGATTTCATGTGAAATTATTATACTGACAGATGACACCATTGGCCTCTATTCTCTACTTTGAAAAGCTGGATCCCATAATTTTGCCAAAAGTGAAGTAATTATACTTAGGCATGAGAAGAAAAATGAGAGAATTGCTAATTGGCAGTTTAACTCTATTAGCTGTATTTCTTAATCTTTAAAATGAGATTTAAGCTGTAAATTTATTAAAGTTATTAATGTGAAACAAAGCAACATTTATCTGTATACATATGTGTATTTTATACATCTTAACCAGCAGTGTTTCATGATAATGGGAACAGAAAAAATCTGGTATACAGGAAAGAGGGATGTTTTATCTCCCTCACAGGATAAGTGAGAAGGGTGAGGAAATCCAGATTTTGTGGTAACAGCAGAGGAAATGGCTTCTTACTTTTCAAGTCTCATACACCATCAGCCTTTAGATAAGAACCATTGTAGACAAATGTAGACAAATGAGAGACCTTTTTCAACTACTCAACCACAGGATAGAGAGGAGATAGAGCTAGGCTCTAATTTGAGGTGTAAAGTGATAAATCAACATGCACAATCTGGATCATGAAAACTCCAAGTTAAAAATAAAGATTTAAAATTTTTTTAACCATGAGAATAGTCACTACAGGAACAGGTTGCACAGCGAGGTTGTGGAATCTCCGTTTTAAGAGTTTTTCAAGAGTTGACTAGACAAGTCTCTGAACAGCCTTATCAAATTAGACCTGCTTTAAGCTGGGTGTTGGATTAAATGACCTTTGGAGGTCCCTTCAAATCCACATTATTATGTGATTCTAGGTTCTGCGGTACTAGGTGTGGTTTCTCTTACCCAAGTCCTTCCTCTTGACCAGAAGGATTGAGAAGGCTACCACCTGAGGCCAAACTCTTCTCTCTTTCATCCTTGACCTGTTCACATCTTTTCTGGTTGTGTTACTGGTGCCCAGATGGATGAGCAGCAAGAGGTCATAAGCTGAAATGTCTGGAACCTTGCAAACAGAATACTAGGAAAAGGAAAAAATTGAAGGAGACACAGAGATCACCTTGTTCATACAAATAATATTTGTGTTAATGCTTAGCTTTGGCAGACTCTGCAGTATTTATGAAGGTATCTGTCAATATGCTAGTTACTGCCTCTTTGTGAACAACAGTAGGACACACTTGCTGCTTTTACTTAGAAAAGTATCTTCAGCTCTGGGATGAAACTGTCCTGTAGTTTGAGTCAGGGGTATGACTGAGAAGCAAGGTATCATGGATGTGGAATTCAGGAACACCAGACATCATATACTGTTTTCACCAAATACTTACTAAGGTATGGAATCAAAGAGATGAATTTATCTGCTTCAACCTTAGATAAAGATGATGCATGGCTATGGAAATTAAACAGCTTGCAGCCTAACAGAGATACACAGATCATAGGGCATTACCTGGCACAGAACTGGATAGAGTGGCACTGCTATGGGTACTATCAGAAGAGAAGCAATTATCTCTCTTTTACCTAACAACTAAGGCACTCTCACCAGGATTTAAATGGGAAGATAAAATTTTTTAAATGCCTTCTTACCACCTCTGATAATAAATCATTCTCTGTTCCTCTCTACCTGCCCCAGCTCTTGTTCTTTTTGCAAAATGAGTGTTCTTAACCATTACCACAGCTTCCTGTACATTCTTCTATTCACTTCTATGTTAGTTTGCTTTTTCATTTACCAACTGCTTTAGCAGTACTTTGCAATGCTATTACTTTTAATTTTTGCCTTTATGGATTAAATTACTTTTGGAAATAATTCATATTTTGAACTTAATAAAATTTTATTTGTGTGAATATGTGTGAAATTTTTCCAGTCTCCTCCTTTGACTAAGAGCAAAACTGCGACTATACATGATTTACAATTTGGATGCAATTTAGAGAATAGAATCATAGAATGATTTGGGTTGGAAGAAACCTTTAAAGATTTTCTAGTCCAACCTCCATGCCACAAGCAGGAACATCTTTCACTAAACCAGGTTGCTCAAAGCCCCATCCAACCTGAGCTTGAACACTTCCGAAGATGTGGCATCCACAGCTTCTATGGTCAGCCTGTTCCAGTGACTCACCACCCTTATCATAAAAAATTTCTTCCTTGTATCCAACCTAAATCTACCCTCTTTCAGCTGACAAGCATTGCACCTTGTCCTGTCACTACAGTAAAAACTCCCTGTCTCTTAACACCTTTCTTACAAGACCCCTTTATATACTGAGAGGCTGCACACATAGTGTTTACTGGTTCTTCATTTCAGTAAGCAATATTTTGTACAGAAGTGAAATAATTTCTGTTTGTAATTAAATTGATTCATATTAAAATGAATGTGAAATTTAAATGCATTTCAATTAAAAAAATCACAACATTATCACTGTAGTTCTAGTGTAATTCCATTAAGAGAAGTGGTCTGACAAAATAAATGTGGTCTGGTTATATGCTAATGATATGAATTAAAAACACGATTGTTCATTAATCTACTAGTCTGTTAAGAGATCACATTGAAGAGAAAGAACTATCTATTTTATAAATTAGCATTAAATTGATATTAAAATTAAGAAATCAAAATATAGAATTCAAACTTTTGGTTGGCGCTCTGTGTTTTCATTCTAAAACATTTGAAAAAAGAGGAAAGCAGAATATTTCAGTGCAGTATAGTACGCATTCAACTGCAATATCTATTATGAAGCCTTGAGATTAGCTTTGACTGTGGTGGAATCTGAAAACAAACAAGGTATCGGACTTCCAGTCCTGTGTTTAAGTCCTGAGCACATCATTTAGGGGCCACATTCTCTGCTGTGCTTTGTAATTTGAGAATACTTTACTTTTCTGTTCCCTCAAAATCAACAACTAATTTTCCTTTGAATCAGTGTGGCTATCACCATGCTGCATACAGACTCCTCTGACCTGTCAATGTATCTTGTCAGACACAGAAGGAAGAATACTCATCCCAAACAGCCAAGGGAGAGAAGAAAAGTCCATCTTACTACAGCTGCTGTTTTGTAAATCAGCTTCAAGAAATAGAAGGAACTCTGCTGTCTGTTAGTCATACCCATTATAAGCTCTAATGCAAGATCGCTAATAGGAAAAGTTAATGAGGGATTAATAGGAGAGACTTCAGTGATGGAACTGCAGAAGCCTGACCAGCAACCATTACTCCTTATACCTCAGTAATAACATTTCTCTGAGTATGAGATTGTCCAGTGTTTAACATCTTCATGTTTAATAGTGGTGTGTTGGTAGACATGTCTATGGCACAGCTCCTGTAGAAGACACTATACTCCTGGGAAAAATGGGAAGTTTTGAAGGTACAAATCACCTGTTTGAAGTAGCCAAAAGGCAAATCCCCTTTCCAAACAAAAGCCAAGTGGCAGTGCAGCTTGCAAACCAAGATGCTTAAAGCTTACATAAGGCAGCAAGAAAGCACTTTAAAAAAAATCCATGGTGATTGTGACAGAAGTAGAGGCACAGTGGCAGCATTTGTGGGTGTTCAACAGTTTTCCAAACACAGGGATGATATTAAGTGCATCTTCACAGTGACATTATGCATCTTCACAGGTATATTATGCAAGTCATCCAGTTTCCAGCCATAGGCTGGTCTGCAATCCTGTCATATGGAAAATAAATCTTAAAACAGATGAAAACCCTTACGCTTTTCCCAAAGATGGGATTTTTAGCACATATTTAGAAGACCTTTGCCAGGGGCTTCTGCAAAACCAGATCACTTTGTGGTAGGCATCACCAGAGGGTTTAGCTGCTCTACCTCCACACACATCCTGTAGAGACTAGCTCATTGGAAACTTTCTGTTTGCATTATTTGACTGTGTTCCAACCAGCAGTACTAACAATGAGATCATTTCCACAGCGAGCAGTAAGCTGCACTGTCTGCCAGTATACTGTCCACCTATTGACATAATCAGGGTTGGAAAAAAGACTGACCAGAACAAGACCATCTTACTTTGCTTTAGAAAGTTGATTGTAAAGTAGCATCTGCCCCCCCTGAAGTCTCTGATATTTTAATAAATACTTAATATTATAATAAACACCACCACATGGTAGAAGTAGATTGTAAATTGCTACAGGGATCCAGACTTGTAAATCAATTATACAGTCCAGGGTAGCAATGGTCTCTCTGGTTTTCCAGGCTATGTACATCACAGGCATAGGTGGTATACTCTGTAGCTTGCTGTATGTAGGAGGTACATTCCACTTATCTCAGCTGTAGAAAGGCCAGACAACTTTTGAAAAGGGGTTTGGAAATTAAGTCACATGTTGAAAGTATCACTCAAGACATTGCAAAAAAATATCTTCGGACACATTTCCAAGGCTGTTCTGGGCAAGTTGGAAACACCAGTAAATCAAGAAGGGCTTGCAGCTTATTTACATTCAAAGAAAAACTTTAAAAGAAAGAGAGACTGGTCGTGCCTCCTGGCAAAGGGACAATCTAAGTTTGCACTTTAAAACAATGAGGACTGGAGGCACCAGACAGCAGCTTGGCTGTGAAGAGAGAAAAAAACATCCCAGGCCAAATGGTGTGAAAGAAATTGAAAGCCCAAGAAAAAAGGCCTGTTCCACCACTAGAAAAGGAGACATATTTTAAAAGGGACAGCTTACATTTAAGGCTCCTCAGGATAATCAAATAGCAAATCAAAGCTGGATTTGTTTGACGCATCCCCAAGCACAGATTAACATTGAGAAAAGCCTGTTTGTGGAGGTGCCTGTGCTCTCCAGCATGGCAATCTGCACCTCTGGACTTTTTCATAGCCATGAATGGGGAAGATTAGAGAGATCTGAACAACACTCTGCTCAACCTTTCCTGCAAAACTGTGAAAGCTGTGGGGTCCAAACTCAGTGCCAGTGAAGCTGTGTGCTTTGCTAGTGTCTGTTTTCCATCAGTTACTGACTTATACACCAGAGAAACAACTGCTGCCCCTCCTGCACACTAATTTTGTCACTCTCCAGTTACAGCAGTGACACTGTCCACACATTTCTCCATGGGGCTGCTCTGCAAAGACACGGCTGGGTAGCAGAAAGCAAAATATGGCAAGCAGTTGAGGCAACACTCAGCTCTGATGGCCCAAATTAGGGGGATTGTACACTCGGGACCGCTCCACTGTGATCTATTTTTTCAAGACAAGCTTTTGTAGAACCAAGTGGATGTGAAAATTAGGCTGATGAGCAGCAAAGACATTATTTGTTTGATGAGTTCCCTGGCAACAGGGGCTTGAAAGCCAGTTATTACCTGTGGATTGCTGTTTATGAAGAGAGTGTGGATGGCACACGGGGTGCATTTGGGACATGCTGAGTCTTTACACATGACCAATGCTAAATACCTGGTTGACTGGGTGGGAATGAAAGCATTCAACGTAACAGGTAGGCATCCATGTCAGCAACCAGGAAAATTTGTTTCTGGGACAGCTGCCTGAGCTTGTTGTTACTATGTTGATAGATAATGATGCTTTTAGCAGCAATTATGCTTAGAATGCTTTCAACTTTAAACACTAAGATATAAATTCTGTGGCTCTATTTGTGGATGGGCAACAAATGCTAATGAAAGCACTGCAGCTTGATTTTAGGAATGGCTGTTGTATGAGAGAATACCTGCAGCTCCTACAGAGGACTGGCAGTCATATGAAAGACCACATATGCTGTCAGCCAACAGGGAAATGTTCACCCCTGGCTATAATCTGACATACACATTGTAGCTTTGACCACCACTGTTAATATGATCCCAGACAGTGTATTTGGCAATGTGACAGAAACAAGCCAGATGAGATTTGTGCCTTTTGACTAAATGTGAAGATGGATACCAAACAGCTTTTTTTTTTTTTTTCAGCAAACCTCTATGCCATAGAAACATTTCTAGTCATGTACCCAAGTGACTGATAGCATAACCCTGAGTGCACTAACAGACCAGCAGCTCCAGAAGATAAAGATTACTCATCAGATCATGGGACATCATACTCCTAAGCCTGCCCTGATGACAAGGCAGGATGTTGGTCGGGGTCCTCCCTGTTTAGTGCGCAATTCCAGTAGCTTTTTTCAGTATATAAATGGCCAGCTGCACAGGCGGAAAAAAAAAAAAAATCCCTTCTTATCCTAAAAGCCTCTGGAAGCATTTGAACTAACAAGCAGGTACCCATATGGTGCCTGAGCAACAATTTCAAGGGCTTCTAAAAAGAAGTGGGCCTCACTGGCATACATCTGCCTGGTTAAGGACACAACCTAGAGCTTACCTCAGGATTCTTTAATAGCACCATTTATTTTGAGTAGACGGCAAAAGTGCAGCTCTTTTAATGTATTTCAATATGTACTCATTGTCTCTTGATTATCTGTGGGATATCATCAAGAAGAGTCTGACTGCATCTTCTTATACCTCCCCATCAGGTATTTACACACTGATAAGATACCCCTCACCCTACTCCTTTCCTGGCTAAGCAAGC
The DNA here is from genome assembly GCA_024605025.1 of Megaceryle maxima. Classification (NCBI taxonomy): domain Eukaryota; kingdom Metazoa; phylum Chordata; class Aves; order Coraciiformes; family Cerylidae; genus Megaceryle; species Megaceryle maxima. The sequence continues at coordinate 41,590 of JANHGN010021774.1, read as the reverse complement.
CCAACTCTCTTAGTCTCTCCTCATATGAACAGTCACAAAGATCTTCATCTAAGTCCTCCACAAGTTTGATTAAAAAAATACTTGCAGAGTAGTTCTGTTTTGTTGGGGTTTTTTTTCCATATTTGCAGTTCTGATGCAACGGTAACTGAACATGATGTTCTCGGGTGCAGCAAAAAGCAAGCAGTTGGCATTCTTCAAGAATATTTACAAAGTAATTTTTTCCATTGCTGCTATGACTTGCCAAAATAGCAGAAAAAGGACATTCCTAACAGCGATCAAATGACTAGTGATCCAAAACTATTGGGAAGGCTGTTAAATTTTTAATGAGCACCCTCTTGTAGATCACCTCTACCTCTTCTGAAGGGCCTTGTTTCTATCACATGTTTCTTGTTCCTGACAACAGAGTGCTGGGATATCCTGATCTTTTTGGGTGTGTCACTGTCTGAATTTATGCTGTAGTCCAAGATGGGGTCCCTCAGCAAAAGAGAAGTGATATTTTCTGTTTGTTTCATTTAGAGTGACACCTTTTACTTTTATAAACACTGCAAGTAGCCATAGGATTTGAGTCCTGATGATGCAAACTAAATAATGTGCTCATCTAGCAGTAGCTCACTTGTCAGGTCACCTAAACAGTCACCAATTTTGGGATGCTCTGGTTCCCTGAGCAATTCATTAAAATCTCAAGAGTTTGTGATGTCATAAAGCCAGTGGCACTGGAAGACACCTAAGAGGTCACAAAGCTCTAGGTATATGCATGCAGGGGCAAAATAAGCTACAAAAGTATTAGCACTATGTTTCAGGGTCACACCTCTTTTGGTGTGCTTTCTTGAAAGGGGGGGTGCAGCCTTATCAGCAAAACCACAGGAGGACATAGAGTAAGTCAGAGAAAAGAAGTAGCCATACAAGTCCTCTTGTTCTCTCCCACTGGTAGCAGTAGTGTTTGCTTGTCAGAGCTCTCAAAAATCACTTTGGGATGTCCAAGACAGTATTGTTTTGTTGATAAAGTGAAGAAGATTAGTAAAATCATAGTAATGTATCTTCTTATCAGGGGCTGCTCCTTCATACAGACAAAAGGCATATGTCCCATTGCACAGAAACACACCTCCAGGAACCAGCAGTGTTACCTCCCAGTAAGAACTGTACAAGCTCCCGCCTGGCTTTGTCACAGCAGCCCACTTGGCACCAGCACAGAACTGATGTTAACGCCTACTCTCTTCAGGTGGTCCAGCCTTTGTTATGTTGTATAACACACATGCCCAAGGGTAGTCCCTGACAGAGGTATTAAGTCATTTCTGTGGTAGCATTTGAAAAGCACCCATAAAATACAAAGGTTGTCAGCAGTCTGGTTTTGGCTGTAGAGCCACCCAAGAAGTTAGGTGCTTCTGTTTTGTAATGCCTGATGGATTTGAATATTTTCATTTTTGGCCATGTATATAAGCCATTGCATGATAAGATTGGAATATTTCTTTTTCCTCTGATAGCCATCTGGATGGAAGAGTGTCACCATGTTAGGCTTAAGAAACATAAACCAGTAAGTGGACATGAACTACAGAGAAATGTAGTTTACTGAAATGTTTATCACTACAGAGTGACACAGTAATCAGTCTGACTTTTTATCACCTTCCTTGTCACAAAATGGGTGACATGACAGCACAATGATCTGCAATCATCTTTCTGATCTGCAAGGGCTCCTCAAAATTTTTACATCTTGTTATCAACAGCAACTCAGCTCTTTTTGCAGGTCAAACATCTCCTCCTGGTTAGCTGTGCACCGTGCCAAAAATTTGTCAGTGACTGATTTGCGAGGGCACTACTAGTCCCTAATCACCCTGACTAGCCTCTCTGCAGGCCTCCAGTTGTGCCCATGGCCCAGGGACTCCATTTAAGCCCCATCGTGGGTCTTCAGTCCCTTCTTGAGCTATATATTAGTTGTGTCTGACCATAGCCCTGTTCCTGGGGTGTTGTTTGGCTTTCCTGGCTTAACCTTGGACCTGTCTTGTTAACCTTGCCTCTCTGCTTGTTGGTCACAACACAGGCTTGTGCCTGCTTAGGTCAGCTCTTCTGTGGATCACTACCTTCTTGATGGACAATAGTCTTCTGGTTAGGTCCACTACAGTTACCCCAAACTTCATACAAGCCATGAAAGAAAAATTTTAAAAAATTTTAAACTTAATTACTAACCAAAAAAAGTTCCACTTCTTGTGGTATCTACACATGATGGTTGTTTGGAGGTAGAGTTGTTTGAAGACAGTAAACAAAAAGTGCAAGAGAGAGACCAGTATTTTTAGCCACTCTCTGTGATGTGAGGATAAACCTCTGGCTAGTACTGATCCTGAGATGCCACTGCTGATATTTCTCTATCCTGGAAAAAGACCATCAACCCTACCTTTTCTTTTCTATTCTTCCAAAAAGCTTGCAAATCATGAGGAGCTTTCCTCCAAACTTGTAACAACTCCTTCTCCATCTGTATAGGTATCTCATGCTTCATTTATCACCTACAGAAGCATAAAGAAACAGTCTTGAAAGCAGACTAGCAGAGTATTGTTAGGTTTTAGGTAACACTCAGAGAGACAGTGAGGATAGAGGGCTGTACCCCTTCTTTGTCCACCAGAGCCAGAGCAGTCATTACCACTGACAGAGCATCCTGTTTTGTTTGCCTTGCCAAAAGGCCAACCAACAGGCATGCTGCAGGGCATTCTGGGGTGGCTGTCACAGCACTGCTGCTTCTGGCTCTGTTCATGCTCTGTAGGGTAAAGAAGGGGACAAGAAGGTCTCCACAACCTCATGAATACAGTACACATAAGGAAGTGTGAGGGTCACCACAGCCCAGACAGTGTCCTCACCAATGGGGCACAGTCCTGCAGGGTTAGGACACAGTCCCACAGGATCTGCACACAGCAGGCAGTGAAGGGTCCTGGTAATGGGCTCTGTCAACAGCCCCAGACAAAGCAAAACAATCAGTAGGGCTCGGGGGTCCACTTGGGACTGGCAGGAGACAAGGCAGAAGGCAGAAGTGTCAATGTTACCTGCTGCATATGTCCAAGGTCTGTCCTGAGGAGAAACTGGAGACCATTTTGCTCACGACATAGCTCAGGCAAACACTAAAGACCTGAGCTTAAGCTTAAATGAGGGCCCCGTGCCCAATGGCAGAAGGGCTGAGTGGAGTCCCCAGGTGAAGGGGCCATTGAGGTTTACTGATGCTCTCAGGGCCTTGAGCTTCCAAGAGGTCAGATCTTGTAGCAAGCACCATTTCCTCTTTGGTTTTAGGTAACATTTTTAGACAAAACTATTTTACACAAGTTTTTGGTTATGTTTAGGTCTCTCAAACATACGTGTTTTATCAAGTGAGCAATTTAAAATCATGTTCAAAACTACTCAGCTCTGCCCTAAATACAGAGAAAACCTTTTGATGATGCTAGAGTTACCACAAAATTACCTTGTTTTAATTCAATGAATTTTGAGCACAACCCTTTAGAAGCTGAAAGCTGCTAGTGAGTGGTTCTACTTCCCTTGTACTTCAAGCTTGTTTCTTTTTAGAAGAGATTATATGTACTTGTTTGTGAAATCTTTTCAATGAGGCTGCGGATTGGAGGTTGGAGGTCATTTTTTGCAGCTCAATCCCAACTGCTTGAAAACGGAAGTATCAATTTTCCATTTGCTTGAGTGGCACAGACAGCAACAGGATCATGAAAAAACAACTATTGTTTCTGACTTAATTTTCCAGGCATATGTATCACCCACAGGGAAGCTTGGGCCTAAGTGCAGTAAGGCTGTTATTTGTCTTACTTCAGGGACATATAAACAAACCCACTGTGATTTATTACTACTGACAAATTAAATGAAATAGATAAGGAATATCCATTCATGAGGTACTTAACAAGTGCAGGAGCAATGCACTGATGTGTGAATAATAAAAATGATCTATCAAGATAGACTGCATGAGGTAAAGGCAATTTGTTATTCAGTAATATTTAAAAAAATCAAAGTATTGTCTTTTCTTTTCATGCAGGTACTTTTGCAGAGCAAAATATACAAAAATCAGCAAAGAAATAATTCTTTGTCTTGATTATTATCATTCATATTTTTAATCAGATTCTTTTTTGTTTAGCAATCCCATTCTTAGCCAAAAAAAAGTTTACTCTTTGAAAACAGGTTGCTAGCAAGATAGGATTGAGCAATTTCTCTCCTAGTTCATCACTCAATATATTGTGAGTACTTCCTTCAGATTTCACATTTGTTGACATTTTTCATCTCTATTATTTTCATCCCTTTCCTCTGCAGATGTATGCTTTGAAAAATTCACAAGCCTTGGATGATGCTTTAAAAAAATATATTGTTTATTGGCTCGTTTAGTTCTTCATCTTTCCTACCTGCCTATATCCCAAATCATCCCAATGTGAGATTTTCTTTGGAAGACACTCTAATTCTCTGCCAAGTAAATTTGATGACTTTTATCCTTTTAAACATCTATTTTTTTCCTTTTCTAGTACACTGTAGCTGACAGGTTGATCAAACAAAGCCTCCTCCTAATCTTTTCCATGAGAAGGTGGTAACAGAGAAGAAAAGGCACCCAAGAATCTGGAGCTATGAAGTTAATTCTTGCCCTAACAGCTGCTTCCAGTCAACCCAGCCATGCACAGATCCTTTAGATGGCATCAGAGGCCACAAGAGGTAAGGCTACATGTAATGTTACATAGACTCTGAGTACAGAAACTGGATGTGGTTTCCAAGCTTGTGCAAAGAGCCATCTGGGCTTGGTTGTATCACAGAGTTTTTGGTTTTGATCCCTTTTATTTCTTCTTCTATCTGTATTATCTCTGCCCATCTGAAATACTCTGAGCCTGTCCATGATGCTTTTAAGACTTAGATCGGCTGCACTCTTGTTACAAATAACACAAGAAAGAATTTCCAGGTAATACAGCTTGGACATCCAGACTAGAACCAAGGAATTGCAGAATAAAGCTTGAAAACCAAGATGCTCATGCAAAATCCAGGCACCAAATTACAATATGCATAATGAATTTTTCATCTATTTTTAAACTTCCTATACCTAAAGTGATGATTTCTTTTGCTATGTGAAGTTCTGAATGTTATTAAGGAGACGAGAGACTTGAGACTCAGAAGTCCTAAATCTCCAAATTCACAGTTGGTTGGGTCGATTTTGTGGACCATAGTGATGTCCTTATTCCTCCCAATTAAAAGAGGAGAGTTCTCCCTTCCTTCTGGGTGGGCTAAATATCACTCCCACTCACCTCCTCCCCAGTCCCTGCTACAGTATTTGTGAATGCACTTTCAATGGCTACATGTTGTAAACCAGAGTAGATACAAACCTGACCCAAATACAGTTGCTGCACAGCACCAGTGCAACTGCACCACATGACCTGGGAGCCTATACCATCCAAAGACTAGCGAGAGTTTAAGTCCTATCACAACAGGGGCTAAGTATGAGTCTCAGCCTATAGCCTGTGTTCATAAAAACAGGAACAGGGCTCAACTCCACCATTCTTTTTAGCTGCATGTAGGAGCAATGAGAGCATGTGTTCATTTGTGTACATCTTGTACCCAAATACTTGAATCTTTGTGTTGCTATAAACAATCATTCTTTGCATTACGGTGCATTTTAGTGTCACCTGTGAGCAACTACTGTCTCTTTAATCTCCTTGTATTCTAATGAGATGTTCAGAAACGGGTGCCAGCTATACCGTGATGACATCCAGTGAAACTACTTCTTGTAGGTGTACCTGTCAGACAGAAATTTCAGGCTGTTAGATTGGTTACACTCAAATCCATTAAAAAATGGTGTTCCATCTGCTCTAACAGAATTACAATATTGTCTTTGTGCAAATGGCATGGCTCAGTTTCAGTCTAGCAAATCAAGTTGAAGACCACATGAGCACTTAGCACACATCCTGACATACACCTCCTGAAGGCAGTGAAGCCCCCTTGGCAAGGCAGACTGGGCAACTGTTGGCACAGTACACAACAGAAAACCCCATGTTGGTTGAGGATGTTACTAGAATAAAATACAGAATCATAGAATCATTCTGGTTCAAGAGACCTTCAAGATCATAGAGTCCAACCATTAACCCAGCACTGCCAGGTCACCACCAAACCATGTCCCTAAGCATTACATCTACACAACTTTTAAATAGCTCCAAGGATGGCAGTGTCACCACTTCCCTGGACAGCCTGTTCCAGTGCTTGACAACACTTTCTGTGAAAAAATTTCTCCTAGTATCTAACCTAAAAATCCCCTGGTGCAGCTTGAGGACATTTTCTCTTGTCCTATCTCTTGTTACATGGGAGAACAGATTGACCCTCACCTCACTACAACCTTTTTTCAGGTAGTTGTAGAGAACAATAAGCTCTCCTGAGCCTCCTTTTCTCCAGGCTGAACAACCCCAGTTCTCTCAGCTGCTCCTCATAAGACTTGTTCTCTAGACCATTCACCAGGTTCATTGCCCTTCTTTGGACACTCTCTACTATCTTGATGTCTTTCTTGTAGTGAGGGGCCCAAAACTGAACACAATACTCAAGGTGCAGCCTCACCAGTGCCAAGGGCAGGGGTAAAATCACTTTCCTGGTCCTACAGGCCACACCATTCCTGATGCAGGCCAGAATGATGCTGGCCTTCTTGGCCACCTGGGCACACTGGTGGCTCATGTTCAGCCTGCTATCACTTAACACCCCCAAGGCCCTGCCTGCTGAACAGCTTTCTGGCTGCTCTGTCCCAAGCCTGTAGCATTGCATGGGGTTTTTGTGGCCCAAGTGCAGAACCTGGCACTTGGCCTTGTTGAAACTCATACAATTGGTCTTGGCCCATTGATCTAGTCTGTCCAGATCCCTCTGCAGAGCCTCCCTACCCTCAGGCAGATCAACACTTCCATCCAGCTGGGTGTCATCTACAAACTTACAAAGGGAACTCTCGATTCCCTCATCCAGATCATTGATAAAGATGTTGAACAGGACTGGCCCCAGTACTGTGCCCTGGGGAAACTCATAACTGGCTGACAATTGGATTTAACTCTATTTAATACCAGTCTTTGGGCCCAGATGTCCAGGCAGTTGTTTACCCAGCAAAGTATATGCCCACCCAGACCATAAGCAGTCAGTTTCTCCAGCAGAATGCTGTGGGGAACAGTGTCAAAGGCTTTACTAAAGTCCAGTTAGACAACTTCCACAGCCTTTTGCTCATCCACTAAGCGCGTGACCCTGTTGTAGAAAGAGATCACTCCCTGGTCAGAGCTGGCATAGCTTCCAGCACCCTTCCTGCATATCCTCTCATGTCAGCTGCTGCCCCATGCTCTGGCTGATGCTTCATGATCTGTTTGCCCACTCTGGTTGCTGCACTCCCCAGGGGCTTCTTTTATAGGCATGGGACTGGTTTCTGTTACCCTGGCAGCACCCAAGCCTCATCAGCCTCTCCTATGCAAGATGCCACCTCCTGCCTTTCCTGGCATTTCCCTACCAAAGGAAAACCTCAGAAAATCCCCTGCAAGCCAAGAACACTAATATCCCATTCCCTCATAACTCTCTGCTTGTAAAAGGTTATCTCTGCTAATATCCAGCTGTAACTGAAGTCCCAAACAGTGAGGAGCTCACTGCAGGCACTGTTACTACTGAGGCAGAGGAGCAGCTCAAAGCTCCCTGAGGACTCTGGGTAAACAGGCATCTGATGAGTGCAAGAGGGCTTCTGGTCAGCAAGGGGAGTGGATGGTGAAGTCTTAAATTTAAGATAAGGGCTTTTTTTTTTTGTTAAAATACGAGGTTTTAGTGCAAAACCTGCTACTAACCCTTTGGGCAGTGAGCAGTTAAGAGGCCTATCTAGGGCAAAGGGCCTTCTGGACTCTCATTTTGCCATCTAGGTCCAGAGGAGTTTGATGAAGCTGCTCAGAGTTTTCTGGTTTGGGACAAGAGTTTATTTAATGTATCCCATATATCTCAGATGACACTTTGGAAGCAAAAACAGAGGAGTGACAGCCACAATGTAGAAAACCAAGGTGGCTTAGCAGCAGTGCTGTGGTTGCAGTCCAAGGTGGAACTGGTCAGAGTCAAGTTCAGATAGCTACCTAATGACAGGGCTATTTAGATTGCTGTTGCATAAAACTCTGGACTAGCTGAGGTACTTAGGGATTCTTTATTCATTGTCAAACAGGCAATGGAGAGATGTACATGCACTGTATTTTTGATCCACAGTGAGCAGAGAGGAAGTCCTGAGTGTGTAATGAGGCAAGGTATGGATGCTGTAATCATTGCTTTGGTATTTTGTCCATTTACTCACTGCTGGCTTCCCCCGGTACATTATCTTCTCTCAGTGAAGATGCATTGACCTCCCAGTGAAGTTTCCTTGGTTTTGACAGGGGTATTAATCATGATGGGAGCCTAGATGATGGAATTCAGTTCCCCTGGATGGCAGCTTTTCTTGTTATTTATTTTTAAGGAGGATATCTCCTCAATAATTGAGATCAACTTTCTTGTTACTTGTGCCAGGTGGAAGGACCAGTAGAATTTTATTACCTGTTAGAGATGTTCTTCAGGATACATAGTAAATCCCTGGATAAATTGCTAACTCTCAAGGTTTTTAGATGTTGCCAGTTCTGTAGATTTTCAGTTTGTAGAAAGCTGTATGTCTGAATCTATATAGAAAAAAAAAACCAACCAACCAACAACAAAAAAACCCAAACCCTACAGCATAAAATTAGGCGTTTGTTTTTTCTTTTTTTTTAAACTTAGAAATAGGTATATATTGCCACCTTAACTCTGGTTAATATTAGTCTCCAGCTTGTCACAACAAATTAATTTTTCAAGGTCACCTGCAGCATGGAAGTTCAAAGTTAGTTCTGGATACATGGATGACTGAAGCAAATGAATGGTTCCTTTTTATGTTTCTCCTAGTCATCTTTCCTCACTGAAGACTAAAAACAAAAGGTTGTTGTGGTCCTTATTAAAAAGTGGATTTTTTTTTTTTAATGGAATAGTAGAGTTTCTCATTTCCCTGCTAATTTTAATGTTTATTACTACACAGTTTTTCATCTCCATCTGAATTAAAATGTAAAATCTCTCAGCTGACCATTCAAGTCTTACTTTACTGACAGCTTATTATATATAATCTTTTCCATCTATATCATCTTCATTATAGCATATATTTGGAATCCCTCAGGAAATTTAGGGACAGAGTGTCAAAATAGACACTGTTAAACATTGTACTCAAAATGAACTGTAGCTTTTTCATCAGATGTGAGGAATAATTTGTCCCTTATGGATAAACAATAAAGAAAGATAGGCTAAGTTAATTTCTGAGCATTTTCTGCTTGTGACCTGAACTGTTGGACCATTTCAACTTAATAAAGTCATGGTTTAATAAAGTCATACCAACTGTAGTAAATTATTTCAGAGATACACAAAACAGCAAATGGAGACACAGTCTAAATTTGAACTCCTCAACTATGATGTCTCCTGAACTGGGGTCTGGTTCCAACTCACTACAGGCATTTTTACCAGCTTTGCAGTTGTTTGATAGACAATCATGGAGAAATACTAATGATGTTGTAATTTCCTTTATTATTTCCCTAAATATAACTGCAAATTGTCCATACATATTGAATTTTACGAAGGGAAAAAAAAAGTGATTTCTATTTTGCTTCCTGAATGGATAACCTTCATGATAGCAAATATGATTTTTGTCTATTTAATGTGTCTTCAGTCTTGATAGTTACTAAAACTACCTCCTCTTTGGGCTTCCTAAGGTTAGCAATTTAAGAGTCTTCATTTTGTAACCATCATTTGTCAAGCTGGTCATTCCTAAACAGCCAAACATTTGGTAATAGCTTATCCCAGAAATAAATTGCCAGAACTACTGAAGCATGCACAAAACATCATTAACACCTCTCTGCTCTATGTGGTGTCTGCCCCCAGGATCCTCTTTCCCTTTTTATATATTGCTGTTTGTTACTCACAGTGCATCATCTTGAGGTCCCATTTGATACCAGGTGTTTGTTACATACAGGACACTGCATATACATGGGAAGATAGTGTCTCTGCCTCAAAGTCCACCTCGCAGCCTGCTTTATGGCAGGAACTGTCCATTCCAACATGAAAGCCTATCTCTGCCCATACCTCCTCTTCCCCTGCCACATGGAGCTCATACAGGCACCATCCTGTGGAAGCAAGTTTGGAGATAGCAGCATTGTTAGTCAAAGGAAGTAGATGTGGATCCCTATAGCTATCTATCTGAAGCTCTCCCAAGCCTCAGAGGAAAGAGAGGAGGGAGAGAGATTCGTAATGTCAAATCCCCATCAGCCTTGTACAAGGAACTGGCTGTACGCACAAATGAATGGAGTGCTCAACACTGTTTCAGATGGACATCTGCATATATGGAGGTGACAGAAGTGAATCTGAAATCTGGTGCTCTTTTCCCTACCCCTTCTGCTCCCCACCCAACCCAAGAAAATTCCCAGTTGCTCTCCAGTAACCACCCAGTCTGTGAGTGGGTAACTGAGGAGTCAACAGTAAGCTCAGGAAGGGAACAGAGGAAGCTGCTGAACTTACCTTGAGATGAGATGAACACTGCTCCCTTCCTTATATATATAGAAACAGGCTGGAAATACACAGCAGAGAACTGCCACACCACCCACTCACTCTTGCAATTCATTTGCTACCCCCAGGTCAGAGACCACTCACAACAGCATTGTGTAGGCTATCTTGCTCAGAGTTCTCCAAGTAGTTGTCTTCAGACATGGTCTGTAAAAGAGCAATACAAAAACTGAAATAAATAGTTATGCCTAAGTGTGCCAGGAGTAGCAGTCATCCCAGGGCAATGGTTTCTGACTCAAGGTTACAGAAGTTACAGTCTGACAAAAGAGCAGCAGATTGGTTTAGAAATCTACTGCAACCTGTAGTCACAGATTGTTGTGCAGGCTACAGTTACAGTAGTTAAGACTGAGATAGATCTCTTTCATGATTTAGAGAAAATAAAACATGTTCAAGTATCTCCTTTTTCCAGTAATGCAGACCCTCCAATTAGGAGATGAAATAACAAAAAACTGTTAGAAAAACTGCAGTAGCAGCTACAGCAGCAAGCAAAGCAAGAACTAGGTGTGGATAGAAGAGCAAGCAAGGAAGAGCAACAGCAGCAGAAATAGAGAGCTGAAGCTGCTCACAGCACAAGCTCTACAGCAGATCTTCAAGATGACCATAAATCTGTAAATATAATTGTTACAAAAATAACAACCTTCCCTTTGTTTCTTTTGAACTGGTTTCCTGCTATCTGTAGTAGTTTAGGCCCCTAGGTTTTGTACTGTAGAGCAGGGAACAGATTTGTAGACCCCTGTTGTATCTGCCCCCATCTTTCCTGGCCTGTAAAGTTACAGTTTATACAATCGAACAATGGCAGGGGTTTTTTTTTCCTAAAAATTCACATTTGATCTGCTGTTTGAAGCATTACTGGGCACTGAGCCAATGCATTAATGGAATCTTTAGCATAAGCCCACCATCTTGCCCCTGGGCTGTACAGATCAGCTCTGAGCCCATCATTTTGCAACTGAAGCTATACCTGTCTTCCCCCAAAGTGCATCACTTCACATTTACCTTCACTGAATTTCATCTGGGTAGGTATATTACAAGACTGAGTGACTTGGAAATGTCCTTCAAGTCTTCATAGCCTACTCTAAACCTTACTGCTGTGAATAACTTTGCACTATCAGCAATTCTCTTAACCCATTGATTATCTCCTTCTCTGGTGAGCAGCACAAGTCCTTGTAAATACATTGCTGGTCTCTATTTAACCAGACCTAACCATTTTGTTTCTATTCCTTATCTTTTTAACCAACTATATATTGATTCATGGGCCTTCTCTCCTATGTTATAGTTAGCTAGTTTCCTTGGAAGGTTTGGTGAGGGACTTTGTCCAAAGATACCAATCTGTTCTACTTCTTTGTCCATACTCTGTAAACACTAATGGTCTTGGTGTCCCAAGAAATAAATCTGTCTGCTGATGAGGTTGACCCACTAATAGGCCTCATGTAGTGAAAAGATTACTCAAACACAAGCAACAAACACAGCATTTAAGCAGCACCACCAGCAGCCACAGCTGATGCAACACACACAGTAAAGAGCAGCAGGCTGCTGCAAAGTGGAGCAGACAAATGCTGAGCACATTGCATACCAGTGTAAAACATAGCGTCCAAAATCTGTAGGGTGCATACTGAGGCAAGGGTCTCTCTAAGAAAGACCTCAACACAAGAAAGATGTGGACCTGAAGGAGTGGGTCCAGAAGAGGGCCACAAAAATGATCAGGGGGATGGAGCAACTCTCCTATGAAGACAGGCTGAGAGAGTTGGGGTTGTTCAGCCTGGAGAAGAGAAGGCTTCCAGGGAGACATTATAGTGGCTTTCTAGTACCTGAAAGGGGCCAACAAGAAAGCTGGGGAGGGCCTGTTTACAAGGGCATGTAGCAAGAGGATGAGGGGCAATGGTTTTAAACTAGAGAAGGGTAGATTTAGATTGGATATTAGGAAGAATTTTTTTACTATGAGGCTGGTGGTGGAGGCACCATACCTGAAGACATTCAAGGTCAGACTTGATGGGGCTCTGAGTAACCTGTATCTAGTTCAAGATGTCCCTGCTGACTGCAGGGGGGTTGGACCAGGTGACCTTGAAAGATTCCTTCCAACCAATGCATTCTATAATTTTATGATTTTAAAATATTACACTATATGAACAAGGCCAGTCATTCATAGTGGGGAGCACTAGGGATAGATCCAAATAATTTTGACATAAGCCAGCCTCTGGCAAAGGGTCACTATGATGTGATGCAAAGACTATGTATATGTATGTATGCGTGTGTTTGTATGCATATATGTATATAAAATTACAATAATATATAAATAAACCAAATATGCAGTTTAAACGTTTCTTTTAATATTGAAGTATTGAATAATGTTAAATCATTGCTTATTAACAGAATCATTAGCTATTAATTAACAAGTAATTATTATTAAGTGATTTAATATTTACATATTTATTTTTAAATTATTCTTTTTTTAAAATAATTTAAAATGTTCTCTGTCAGGAACTTCCATATCCTTTCCTATCTAACTTTCACCCCTTACAGGAGCTGTCAAGAATCCCTTGATTCATATCATATGAATATTACATGTACCAATACAGAAAGAAAATCTACAACCAGACAGCTGCTTTTCAGATATGACTGAATACAGGAGGCCTAAGAGGTTAATTTTTGTTGTTGCTCTTCTAAATCCAAGTGCCTGGAAATTCCTGGACTTTGGAATTCAGGGTGGCCACAGGCACTACTGTGATGGATGTGATGAAAGAACCAGAAAAGAGAAATTTTGTTGGGGGGGATTACCCAGCTCCTCAGAGATTTTACAATAAAATCAGATTTGTTGAAAGAAAATCAATGCCTTGAAAGAATCTGGTTTAACAGGGCAGTTCAAGTCACATGTTTTTTCTAAGTAAGAATTTGGAGGCAAATTTTTATCCAACTAGCATTTTGCAAACTACATTTTAGATCTACGTTTGTAGAGTGTAACAATACACTGTATGTAATGGCGTAAGACTGACAGACACTGTACAGAAACCTAGCAAGAAAGATTTAAAATAGATCCTTGAGAACATGTGGAGGGAAATATCACAGTTATAAACATTGAATCAAGAATATCCTCCTATGCAGAAATGTAAAATAAAGAAAAATTCAGAAATTTGGTCTTTATTCTCAACATATTATTGCAAGAGAAGATCTTTTTTCTAGAAAAATACATAAGACATTTAATTTTGTTTTTCTCTCTTGTTTTGAAAGGCAGAAGGAGATTTTGGAAGAACTTTGTTGTTGTTACCAACAGTGTGAAGAAGTAGTAGGTAAAGTTTTGCTTTCAACATGATCATACACATCACAACATACTAAGGCAGAGCTGTTCTGGTTTGATAGCCACTGTCTCATTAGCTTTTCTTTCTATAGACAGTGCTGGGATACTTTGCTCAGGTATGGCCACATAAATTGCTGGTGTGATAGACTAATACAAAAAACAGGATTAAAATCATAAAATCTGTCAGCTGACGTATTCCCAGTAGATGGAGAATTGCTCTAATGAGCCATCATCTCAGTAGTGGATCCAAGTTTGGTGACCTATGCTCAAGAAAGATATGTGAAGAAAGCCTACCTGAGAGATGAAAGGAGTGAGGGCATGTTCCAAGAGAAACTGTAAGTATTTGTTGTTTGGTTTCAAGCAAACCTCCTGTAAAAGGCAAAAACTATTCTAGCATGTATAGTTATACACATAATAGCAGGTATTTGAGTTAATATCAGGGAAGAAATTTAACTCTTACATGTGAGAACAAATGAGTCTTAATGAGCTGTAAATAAATACCCATTTGAAAGGAAGAGGATGTCTAGAAGATGAGGATATCTAAACTATTTTTGCAATCATATTCTGAAATGAGATTTTGAGAAAGAGAGTAAGATCGAGAACCTTCAACAATTTAAAAATAGATCTTAGTATGTTCATGCTCACAATACATCTGGACTGCTTTGACTCCACCCACGAGCTGTTCACAGGTTCCATTGGACAGCGGCAATCAAAGTTTGAGTAGGACCATAGGTCATTTTCCTATCTGTAAATTACTGTGAAATTGAAAATGAAATCATTTAAACCCATGAGAATGGCCTTTGTAAAGCAGGGAATGAAAGAGCTGTACTAAAGAAAGCTCTCAGAAAATAGAATCCTCTGTATTTTGAAAATTCCCTAACTACCTTTATATTCAAAGTTTTATTCTATTTATAGGCACCTGCATCTAAATTCATATTAAAACTGCATCTTAAATAACAACTAGTGATAATTTTCTATTCCTAGCCAGCCTCATCCTTGCTCTTAACTGACAGATTTTTATTCAGGTCCACAACTAGTTGCAGCAGGCTGTCTCAGACCTTCCCAGAAGTCTCCTGAAGGTTAGGTCTTTAATGAAAATGAATTGACTGACATGATATTGAAACATTCAAAGCCTGTTGAAGAACACACATGGGAATATTTCTTCCAGTAGACAAAATGAAGAATAAGTATTCAGTGGCTAAAAAGTACAGATAATCTGAAAGGCAATGAAAATGCAAACACTAGATAGCTCACCTATGCTCATCTTAACCTGGTGTATAACAAGGGCAAAAAGACAAAAAAGAGAGATAACACAGGCAATTTGAATACTGGTACTAGGAGCACTAATGAACCAAAAGCAAAAGTAGTAAGGCAAGAAGCTTCCCTCAGTATATATAGGTTGAATATTCTTCAGGCTATAGTGAAGAACAGGCTGAACTAAAAGCACTTCATGATAATTTATACAGTCTAAATACAGAAAGCATTACTACAGCCCCAAAACTGTATCATTTCTTTCTTAAAGAGTTCATACTATATATGACATTTCCTGGAGCTTGACTTCATGGCCACTGAACTTAACAGCTAGTTCATTGTGCTAGAAATAGTGCAGCATCCAATACCTGGTGATGTTAGAAACCAACAAGTCACTATCCTTAGGAATTCTTCCTTCTTACGCATAATTCATGTGGGAGGAACAACAGATCTGAATAAAATTAACCAAATCCCAACTTACTCTTACAAATTTAGACAACTGGAATCAAATTATTAAGTTTGACCATGTAGCCCGGTAATACAGTTTTTCCATGGGTAGTGCAGGCCATAAGCTTTGTAATGAATTTAAAAGGCACCAGACCTGAAGCTTATCAGGCTTATTCTGTCTCAACTTTTCTTGACCTATCAGCAAATTTGCTTTATTTAGTTGTTCTAAATTAGTTTACATTGTTACCACATGTCCATAGTTAATTCGGTTTATTAGCATTTATCTTTGTATTGTACAACTATATTTTTATATAGATAGCAGTAGTAGTCCATGCAGAATGAGATATTTATGCCTCTAATATCATGATAAAGCATAGAGAAATACATGCCTAGTAAGATAGAAGTAGAATAATACAGTTTTTAACAGTAATACATAACAGACACCAGATACAGTAAATTTTGATGTAACACTGAGCTGAAGACAAATGAAGAAAGAGCAAAGGTGTAAAAGTATGATAGAAAACATACAGAAATGGCTCCAAGTGGATGGTAAAAGGAGGAAGATAAAATTATCGATAGGAACATCATATTCCTTCTGGCAAAGGACACCAGGTGCTGACAACTCACTGTAACACCCACCACCACCAGAATGAAACCACAGACAATAGGATCTAGAGGAGCAGGAAAAGGCATAACATCAGGAAACAGAGTCATTAATGATCTGGATGACAAGGCAGAGCACTCCCTCACCAAGTCTGCAGATGTCCCTAAGCTAGGAGAAGTGGCCATTCAAGGTCTCCCCAGCAGTATAACTGATGCCTACTGTTGCATTAAGGGTAGAGTTTGATGTTTGCCTGACAGAGTCCTGAGGGATTGCACTGAAGCAGTTTTGAGAAGAGTTGTCTGTTTCAGAGCCCTGTTAAGGACTTGCACTGACAGTTTAAAAGTTTATAAAAAATAGATAGTCTTAATTTATTAAAAGTGACAGATACAATAGATTTGGAATTGTTGATAGCTGCACTAACTGCAAAAGGAAAATCAAGCTTGAGTTAGTAATTCCTGGTAACATCTGGCACAGTTGGAGGCACAAGCCTTTGTAATAGTGCTAACAGGTAATAGTAATGCTAGCAAAAGGTATGCCCTGTATTGAAGGCACAATTCTTACCAAGAAGACATCCCTGGCTTGGATGGAGGAAGAGGAGTACAGCCTGTTGACCACCTCTGCCAGACCTTTGGTCTTCTTCCCCCCAGAAAGTCATTACCCTCAGGATTTTTTAATATCCTAATCTCACCTGTCCCTGCCTTCTGTGTGACATTTGTCATACTTTGGGTGGAGAGTTGAGTAACACAGTCCTGTATGTTGTTTAGCATGTACTCTGTTAAGCTCATTACCATACTTAGGGGTGTAAACTTCAATGTTAATTTTGCCGTTAATTAGGCAAAGGTCTTCACTCAGATGCTGTAGCCTTCAAAATCTGTGTCAAACCTATTTGCTTTTGTTGGTTTAGCCTAAACAGGACCACCTTATCTTCCCAAGACTCCCTCCTTCAGCTGTTTTGGCTGCCATCTTAATGGATCAGCCCCCCCCCCTCCCCCCGGAGACAGCACAAGAATCTCATGGCCACAAACATCTTAACGTTTCTCCCAAAGAGTGCTAAATTAGCCTGCATTCCTGTCACACAGCAAGCTGGGCCGCTATCCCACACCCACAGGGAAAAGCAGCAGTAGGGAATAGTGTCACTCTTTCCACAACTGCTGGATTCAAGCTCCCAGCAAGAAGCAAACCTCCCTAAACACCAAATGAAGTTGCAAGTGGGGGCTTCTGTTTCCTGCAGGGTAGAATTTCACATCTTTACTGCAGGTTGCTTCCTCTTGGTTCTGTCACATGATTCAGGCTTGGCCAGCTCTGATACCTGGTGTCCAGCCCGCTGCCTGCTACCAGGGCACTGAACCAATTCTGCAGGTACAGATCTGCAGCTGGAGAAGGAACTGCCCTAGTACTGCCCCAAGTGACAAACCTCCAGCTCTCACAATCATTAGAGCCTCCCGTTGTTACCCTGGTGAGCACAGGGTCTGGCTGTTCCTGCATGCAGCTGAGAGTCCAGGCTCTTGTTTCTGCAGTGACATACAAAATGAAGCTTGATGAGGCTCTGAGCAATCTGATCTAGTTGAGGATGACCCTGCTTACTGCAGGGGGGTTGGACTAAATCACCTTTAGAGGTCCTTTCCAACCCAAGGCATTCTATCATCCTATGATTCTGTCTGGATCCAGCCAATCTGTTTCTCATCATCTCCAATGCTGTGCTATGTGCCATCCTCCTCCCACAGCTCTTTAACATCCTCGAGTGACACACACCTCCTGTAAGTGTGGACATCATCTCCCTTTGCACCAGCCTTACCCAGTGGCACCAGACACTCCCTGCAGCTCCAGACCTGGAGACTGGCAGCCTTCACTGGAGCTTCATCTGAGCAGAGGTGTCTGATGTTGCTCCAGCCCATGCTGGAAATGACAGTGCCCTGTGGCATCAAGTTGTTGTCTCATATGCCATCTCACTCTGGGATGAGTGAAAATTATGCCCTTGCAAGGGAAATACATGTCTACTACAATGTAAATTCTAGGGCCGAGGTATAAGTAGCAATTTCTCACACACAATAAACTAGCAACTAATAGGCAAAATGAGAAAGAAAAAAGAAAGAAAAAAAAAAAAAAAAAAAGAGCTGTATTACCTGAAATAATGACCAGTCATTTTTTCCTCTCCTTTTCCATTAGCCTTTAAAGCCAACCCTGAATGGTACTGATATTATTTAATTAGCCTCTTGTTTATTAACTATTGTTCCTTTCAGAAAGAAAATGTATTTTTCTACGATTCAATACCTTCTGTAAATATTCTAGCTATTTAAACATATCATGACCAGTTAAAGCTGTTCTTTCAGTATATTCTCTCAGCCAAGTCAAATTAAAAAAGTGAATTTTTCACTTGTAACAATACCTTTTATCTAGACTAAACCTTAAAAAAAAAAAAAAAAGGCTGGTTGCCTCCCCCACTTCTTTTCTCTGAAACTCTTTTGATGCCCACATAGTGTCCAAACTAATAATCTTCCTTGTTTGTCTGTTTTTCTCTCAGTCTTATCTAACATTACAGTCAGGATTTTATCAATAGTAGGGTGCTAGATGTTTTCTGAACCTGTTTAAACTCATAACTTCATACTGTGGCTCAAGGGAAAAGAATTTCACTGGTTAATGATGCAAAAGAAATCTTTTTGTCATATCACAGATATAACAAGCTGTCCTCGGAAACAGTTCCAATTTTTAAAAATAAACTCCCATCAACTGTTTTGCATCTAGAATAATGATATCAGGATATAAAAAAGTCACAGTGGTGCATAGAAAGGGGATACAGCAGTCACTATACCTCAGAATGCTTTAAACAGGCGTATCAGATTCATATACAAAAAAAAATAATCTCAAGGAGGAAGCCGAACTCCACCTCCCATGCTTTTTCCACATTTAAATAAAGCAAACTGGCAAGAAAAATGGCAGAGAATTCCTGATTACCTAAGCTGATTCCTTCCTTTCATGATTTGGGAAACTTTTTAAAGAATGTCTGTAGAAGAAAAAAGGCTCTGTAAGATGTCAGTCTACAAGACAGTAAACACACCTACTAAGAGAATTTATTATAAGAGCATTAAACTTTAAACCAGTAGCTATTTTAAAATTTAAGAAACTAAAGACAAATTATATTAATAAATGCTAGAACTATTAAACAGGTAGGAACAGAGATACTTAAGTCTCCCCTGAAACCCCATGCAAGAGAAACTGAAATACAAAAGCATAAACAGCTTTCTTCAGGTCATCTTGCACAGTGGCCTTGTTTTAACAGGAGAGTTTTCCTCACTTGCCTTGTCTGCTTCGGGTGTAGGATGTGGTGTAGGAAAGGCATCCACCCAGGTATTACCAGTTTGCTGTGATGGGGAGGAACAAAACTGGAATCTATTTTTATCATAAGCAAAATTAAGCTTTTTTTTGTTTGTTTTAATGGAGCAGGAGAGGAAAAACTTAAAAGTAATCTCCTGTTTATGCAATTCCCCATATATTTCATGCAGCTATCTCATGGGGTCAGCCAAATTGGACAGAAAAATAGAATCATAGAATATCTCAGATTGAAAGGGACTTTGGCTTCAGAAGGCCATCTAATACAAACTCCTGCTTTGAGCAGGATCAGCAAAACATTACTCAAGGATTATCCAACCCGGTCTTGAGAATTAACAATGGAGACTACACAGCCTCTCTGGTCCACCGTTTGACTACTGTCATGATTAAGAAGTTTCTCCTTACAACCAATGAGAACCTCTCAGATTTCAATTTGTACCTGTTGGCTTCTATTCTCCCATCAGATACCACTGTGAAGAGCCTGGATCCACCTTCTTCATAACATCCTTGTGGGTCCTGGCAGCCTGTTAGGTCCCCCTGAACACTTCTTCATGCTGAGCCAGCTCCAGTCCCCTGGCTGCTTCTTGCAGAGCATGTGCTGCACA
This sequence comes from Megaceryle maxima, assembly GCA_024605025.1. Classification (NCBI taxonomy): domain Eukaryota; kingdom Metazoa; phylum Chordata; class Aves; order Coraciiformes; family Cerylidae; genus Megaceryle; species Megaceryle maxima. Next base: position 21,474 of record JANHGN010021774.1, on the reverse strand, counting down.
ATCCCTGCAGTAACTCACTTTCTACAGCTTCCCCAGAAATCTGTGGCTAGATGAAGGGGAAGCACAAGTACATGAGCGTCCTGACACCAAACTGCAGGTGTAACTCAGAGGGTGTGTCATCCATATGGCCGTGGTCAGCAGGAAATCTATAGCCTCAGCTTAGTTATAGGCTTCTGCCCGGAGGCAATATCACGGGAAACATGAGGCACTGGGATGGAGGGTAGGAGACAGAAGCAATAAAACCAGAACAGGCTAAAATTCATTAGTTCTGCTGCTTATAAACCAGCCTGCTTCTATCAGGTTTTGTTTTCTTCAGATACAAAATTCAATCAAACTCATTATGTAAGATTTGTATTTGCCATATCCCTTTGAGCATGTTGCTTCTGCACAGATATTATTATATCTATTGATTGTTCTCCTTTTTATAGTTAAAAAATGAAGCATGAAGCAAACAGAGATCAGCTTTAACAATTTTACTCTGCATTGTTCAACTTGATCCAAATCATCAATATGTGACTTTTTCAGAATTATTGTTTTCCAGTTCTTGAGAATAAAAGTAACTTTTGCAAACTGAAAAGAATTTAGTAAAACTGAAAATAGCTTCAATTGTTTCCACTGAAAGGACATACAGTATTGTTCCCCGTAAATTACAATCCTGTGCATGGACATTTTACTTTCTGGGACTCCCTGAGGTGAGGTATATTTTTTTAGGAGTATCATCTCAAATAGTGGACAACTTAATTAGCAGCAGAATTTACATTCTAAGAATACACAGAATGTACCTCTGGCAGCAAAGGAGACAAATATAATCAAAATGTTCTCTGCTTCCAAATCTTGATAAGTGTCACACATGAAAAACTGTAGTTCAGTGAGATGCAAGACTGATGAATAGGTCTAGAAGACCATATTTTTATGTAGGCTTCCTAAGAAAATGAAGCTTATGCAATTCCATTTTCTAGCTGTCCCACCTACATATCTTCTATTAGAAGATTTGATTCTGTTGTCCAACGTCAATCAGTCTTGAAAGAGATGAATATCAGGAAGATGACTGAGTTACTCTAAGTCACATGAATGCTAGGAGATTGGTAGAGGATAACCAAATCACAGCAGCATACTTGAGGAGGGAAAGTTGCAAAATTCAGCTACTACATGCTCCATTTATAAACCACTGAAGATGGTAACATTTGAATCTTAATATCGCCCTTTCAGACTTCTATAAGCACTTATTATTTCAGTATTTTATACTTCTCAAGACATTTTACAAACATTCAAGCCTGCATTATATTAAAACCCCTGAAAGCAAATTCTTAGCTGCTGTAAATCAGTTAATTCCACGGTGGTACTCTGACATGCACCCACAGAAAAGAAAGGAATACTGGTTTCCAGGTAAGACAAGAATTACCCTGGTGCATTACACAGTCTGCCTGATCTATTTTTTCTTTTCATATGAGGGCATACTAAATATTTTTTTTATTAAGTAATAGAAGTCATCTAGATTTTATCTCCCTAAGTCCATGTGTAAAGGGAGTAATTATGGAGTAAAATAGGAATAATTCCCTGTGTGTGAAACCATTAGATTTTCAAGAATGAAAGTGTTTTCATGTCAGACATTCTTAAGTAAAAGGATTAAGATTATTCCTGCATACTGCTAGTAAACACTGTGTAGCATGATTTAAATATAGAGAGGACATATTTAGTTTTTTTAAAAAAATGTTTAAAAGCATGACCAAGGGATTCCCACACACGACAGCTCTAAGGCTGCCCTAACATGTACCCAACCAGAACTGTCAATAGTCCAGTCCAGAGCACAGACCCAACAGGCAGCACCCAGATATATCTGTGATTAAAATGGTGTGATTATATGGTGCGATTAAAATCATCAGTGGACCATCAAAGTAACAAGGTAGAGATTACATACAAAAGAGGCTTCTACACTTTAAAGAAAGCTTGATTTCATATCTGTAAGTACATTAGCCTTACTAATATTTGCCACAGATGCCACTGGCCTGAATCCCATGTGTGGGTAGGAGCAGAGCCGTACTAGAAACAGCAGTGGCCACACAACAGAGTGGTGTCCATGAGAGGCTGAGATAAATCAGAAAAGTGGTGGATAACAGAAAAGAAAACAATAACTAGAGGCTCTAGTACCACACAATGGGTAGGTGAGTAAGTGGTGCTGTGGGGTACAATGCAAAAGAAAGTACTAAAGCCCCCAAAAATTGCTGCAAATTTTCTCTCATTTTATTCTTCCCTTTTTCCCTTCACCTACCAGAGGTCACACTGATCTCTCCCTCCACCCCTTCTCTCTGACACGTGTGCAACTAGCTTAGTCTTCATTTTCTCTTCACTCAAAAGCCCTTTACGACTCTCTACTCTCCTGTACAGCTGGAGAAGCCAGTATCACTAGCCCTTTTTTAATGCCTTTTTCTTTAATCTCATCTCATTATGCCTTTTTCCAGATCCTTTTCACTGCAGAAACTCCTTTTCCCTTTTGCCCCTTTCCTTCTCCATGCAAACCACTCAGCTTATCTGGAGACAGCTTACCTCACCCTGAAGCCAGCCAAAGCTCTGGAAACTGCCGCCTGCCTCTGAAGTGGGGTGAAAAGAGATGTAGCAGGAGAGAGATGATGCCATCTGGACCACACAGATCTCCTTTCCAAACCAACACCTTTGCAGAGCTGGTTGTTGCATCCAGAGGTGTTATCTCACATTTAATAGCCCTGAACAGGTTTCTTTTCTTGGGATTTGTTCAACTGCTTTTTAAACTCAAGTAAGATTTCACATACAAAATCTTTCAGGGAGAAATTCTGCAGCTAAACCAGGAGTTACAAACATTCTTCCCTTTGCTTCCTTTCAATCTGCACTTACGTGGATTGTTTGGTTTTGTTCAACTGTTATTAGAAGAGACTGGCAACTATTCCCTTGCCCAATATTTTAGACCTTTGCTATATCCATCTTTATTTATCTTTTGTCAAAGACAAAAAGACCTAGTCTGTGTATTCTATGTAGTCTAATACGGAAATTATACAGTTTACATAGAAACTAAACAGGACGTGACCCTCAACATCTCCAAATCTGGCAATACTTTGAATAGATGGCTCAGATTCTAAAATTAAAATTAATTGAATCATGCCTGTAATGACTGAGAGCTATGTAGAAGCGACTTATGTGAAAAAAAGAAAAAAGACATATGGGCTAGGCTGCATTGCTGAAAGCTTTTTTTAAACATATATTGATATCAAAGTAAGAAATGCACCACCAAACCAGGTATCTTAAATATTTGATGACTCTCCAACAGAAAAGGGTTTGGCAAAACACAAAAGTTTTGCTACACAGTAGTGACAAATGATTTTTTTTTCTGAAGGACTACTCACTATACAGCCTGGGAAGTGGCTGGAGATAGAAACAGGCACTAGGAGAAAAAATCAAGACCCTTACACTACAGTAGAGCAAATGCTTACTTCTGACAGTGAAAGCCAAGAAGCTCTGTAAAACTACACATTTCTCACACTGAAACACAAGACAAGTCTTTGATGCTCTTACTGAATCTGAGTCTAAATGGGGGCAGTACCCAGCAAGAAGGTGCAAGATGAGAAACAGATGTTAGTATCTTTAGCTCCAATAACTTACATGATGAAGTGGGAAGGAAGATAAGAGAGATAAGCTAGAGGAGGACAATGACCCGAACTTAAAATCAGCATCTAAACCCAGAGTGAAATAACTCATAGTCTGGGGCAAGAAAAGAAACATTGTGAACAAATATGGTTGTGTTTAGAAGTTCATTAATTAAACATAAAGGCCTATTTAAATACAAAATCTACTGACTGAGCTTGTTTTGATTCCAATTCCTCTTTAAAAGTACAAAATTAGCAAACTGATGGTGATAGAGACTCCCTGCACACATCCTGGACCACACAGAAGAACTGAACGATGTTCTGGCTTGCACATGTCTTTGCTCTATGTTAGAAGTCACAAAATCATTGGAGTTGGAAGGGACCTCTAGAGCTCATCTAGTCCAAACCCCCCCCACTCAGCAAAGCAGGTCTGCCTAGAGCACATTACACAGAATTGAATCCAGGCAGGTTTGCAATATGTCCACAGGAGGAGACTCCACAGCCTCCCTGGGCAGCCTGTCCCAGTGCTTCATCACCCTCAAAGAAGTTTTTTCCTCATATTTAGATGGAATCTCCTGTGTTCCAGTCTGTGCCCATTGCCCCTTGTCCTGTCACTGGGCACCACTGAAGAGAGTCCAGATCCATCTCCCTTGCACCCACCCTTTAGATATTTATAGACATTGATAAGGTCTTCTCTCAGTCTTCTCTTCTCCAGGATAGTCCCAACTCTCTCAGCCTTTCCTCCTAAGAGAAATGCTCCAGTCCCCTAATCATCTTCATTGCCCTCTGCTAGACTCTCTCCAGTAGTTCCCTGTCTCTCAACCTGAGGAGACCAGAACTGGAAACAGTATTCCAGATGTGGCCTCACCAGGACAGAGTAGAAGGGGAGGAGAACCTCCCTTGACATCCTGGCCACACTCTTCTTAATGGACCCCAGGATACCATTGTCTTTCTTGGCCACAAGAGCACATTGCTGGTTCATGGATAACTTCTTGTCTGTTGGGCATCCAAGATCCTTATCCTCAGGGCTACTTTCCAGCAGATCTACCCCAACCTGTACTAGCACATGGGGTGGTTCCTCCCCAGGTGCAGGACCCTACATTTGACCTTGTTGAACCTCATTAAGTTCTGCTCTGCCCAGCTCTCCAGCCTGTCCAGGTCACACTGGATGGCAGCACAGCCCTCTGGTGTATCGGCCATTCCTCCCATTTTTGTATCATCAGCAAACTTGCTGAGGGTACACTCTGTCCCCTCACCTAGGTGCTTGATGAATGTGTTAAATAAGACTGGACCCAGTACTGGCCTGTAGGGTACACCATTGGCTACAGGCCTCCAAATAGACTCTGCAGTACTGACCACAACCCTCTGAGCTCTGTCATTCAGCCAGTTCTCAATTCACCTCACTGTCCACTCATCTAACCCACACTTCCTGACCTTATCTATGAGATGTTACGTGAGACAGTGTCAAAAGCCTTGCTGAAGTCAAGGTAGATGACATCGACTGTCCTCCCCTCATCTAACCACCCAGTTATGACATCATGGAAGGCTATCAGAATGGTCAAGCATGATTTCCCCTTGGTGAATCCATGTTAACCTCTCCCAATAACACTCTTTTCTTACACGTTTTGAGATGATGTCCAGAATGAGCTGTTCCATCACCTTTCTAGGGATGGAGGTGAGACTAACTGGCCTATAGCTTCCTGGGTCATCCTTCTTGCCCTTTATAAAGACTGGAGTGACATTGGCTTTCCTCTAGGGCTCAGACGCCTCTCCTGTTCTCCATGACCTTTCAAAGATGATGAGTGTACCACAACAATAATATCAGCTAGCTCCCTCAGCACTCGTGTGCATCACACTGGGGCCCATGGATCTGTGTGTGTTCAGTTTGGCTAAGTGGTCTCTAGCCGGGTCATCTTCTACCAAGGGAAAGTCTTCCTCTTTCCAGACCTTTTCTCTTACCTCCAGGGTCCAGGATTCATAAAAAGCTGGTGTTAGCAGTGAAGACTGAAGCAAAGAAGGCATTCAGGAACTCCTCTGTGTCTTCTGCCACGAGGGAGCCCACCTCGTTTATCTGTGGGCCCACATTTTCTGTTCTCTTCCTTTTTCTATCAATACACTGGAAAAAAACCTTTCTTGTTGTCTTTGATGCCCCTTGACAGAGTCAATTCTAGGTGTGCCTTAGCTTTCCTTTTTGCATTCTTGCATTCTCTGACAACATTTCTCCATGCCTCCGGAAAGACCACTCATGTTTTCCACATTCTTTTGAATTCTTTTGGAGTTTTTTTGAAAAAAAATCTTTTGAGTTTTTCTGCAAGACCCTTACTCATTCACGCAGGTCTCCTGCCTCCTCTGTTCAATTTCTTACTCATTGGGATGGACTGATCTTGAGCTTGGAAGAAGCAGTGTTTGAATACTGACCAGCTCTCATGAACACCCCAAGCTGGTCCCTCAGCGAGTGGGCGCCCTCGCATGGGAGCTGCTGTGCCCCCTGTGCCCACTGCGTGCCCCAGGCACCCCCCCGGGTGACGCCACTCGCCGCCTGTTGGCTCATTGCTCCCGAGGAGCTGCTTTTATGAGGGGGGTGTCTCGGCGAGTGCCCGTTGTGTCGGTTCCGCCTCGTTCGGATCTGCCGCCGGTGGGGCTGCTCCGCCCGAGCCGCCCCATCAGCCACCCGCAGGCTGCCGGCCCCGGCACGGCCCAGCAGCTCTCCGGCCTCTCAAAGCTCCCAACAGAGCCCATCGCCGGTCCTTGTCGCCGCGATTCCCTTCCCCAGTGCGGACTGGCCTGCACTGGAGCTGGTCTCTTCGGCGAGTGTCTGTTCCTACTGATCCTTCTCCATGCAGACTTGGTGAACTCATGTGACATGGTGATCGCTGATAGTACATTACTGACTAATGATGTCACTATCACCTCTTTAATCTTTAGAAAATAGCATTAAGGATAAATTGACAACTGAAGTAAAGACAGATAACAAAAGGAACATTAGTACCTGTTTGCAGAAGTTAAAGAATCCCCAATCTGGCTGATGGTTTGAGCTATTTTTCAAGAGTCTCTAACATGAATGCTGAGTATACTCTATTTTCAGCTCACATCTTAAACTTGAAAGGAGAGGAAAAAAATTAGGAGAAAAAAAAAAAGGCCATTTCAGGCTAGCTAGAGAAAACCTGTCAGTGGCCCAGTTCCATTCCCAAAAGCATTCAGGAATAAAAAAAATCTCCAGCATGCTAAAACAATTATAAGCTCATGTACCTGAGCTGGATGTACGTAGTTAAGGGACTGAGAGGCTTCTAAGAAGGAAACAACAGCTGAACATCTGGAAGTATAAAATGTTATGCAAGTGCTAAAGCAGCACAGTGCAAATTGAATCTCGGGTTTCCCACGTACAATTCTGACAGAAAAACAACTACCTTGGTCAGTGATCCATTACTTTCTACAAATGAAGGGTTCCGAGCATTATCCGTATGAAACAAAACAAAATGACGTTTAAAGCTACCCTGTGCCTCAGGAAAGGATTTTCAATCAAGGTAGCACCACCGCCTCCAAACCATAGGCGGGGGAGATGTTTATGTCACCATGGGACATAAGAGCAGTGCAAGAGCGCACCCTCTCTGCGGCCAGGGCAAACTGAATTTAGAAATTTCATTTACTTAATTAACAGCAGAAAAATCTTGTAATAACCTATAAGGAGGTACGTTTTTTTTTTAAATCCTATATCTGAGTCAATTTAAAGCTTACTGCTAGATGAGTAACACTCAGTTCCAGGACTCCATGGGGATTTTCACTTAAAAATAAGATGAAGGTTTAAAAAAAAAACCAACCCACAACAACCCACAACTCTCTGCAAAACACATGGGGGGGGGGGGAACAAACCTCTTTTTTTTTTCCTCCAAATACTGTGTTTACCTGGAAAGAAATAAGAACAAGCTAATTGTGAAGTAACTACTGACAGCAATCTGCTTAAACAATGCTGAAAAAAATAATTCATGTTCACCACAATCCTCTTCATAAAATGTACTTAGAAAGATCCTGCTGGGCTCTTTCTACCTCATGTGCATCAAAAAGGGTCTCTGAAATGTAAATGAATAATGCACAGCATGTTTTGCCTTGGTAATTTAAATAGCATTCATGCCTAGGGGATTACAGTCCTCACAATCTCAGATGGCTCCCCACCCCACCTCCCCCACGATCCTCTCTCCTCTCAGGAGTTCATGAGAGACAGAAAGCACAAGTTTTCACTTCCTACAAAAGGTAAAGGGCTATAGGGTAAAAAAGAGATTGCTCTGAGATGAATGAACAGGTGGATCATTTTGAGAAGTATTTATTAGCTTTTTCTTTCTTTGAGGTTTGGTTGACTTGACTGTTTATATCCTTAGGTACTCCAGAAAACATCCTACACCTTAGAGTCTATCCAGGCACTTCTGAGTCTTCCAGGCAAACAACAACCTTAGTCCTGCTCTGTAAAATGCCACTGTACACTTGCATGTCTCAATAAATAGTTCCATAATGTTTGATGAAGGTACACATGGACACCCCATCTAGCTATTCTGAACGCATAGGAGATGAAGACATTTCTGATCAAAGTTCCACGGCTCCATGTGGGGCTTATGCCATGGTGGAACATGCTTTGATCAGTAAGGTGCACCTCTTGATTACTGCATGATCATGTAGCAGACTCAACATGATCTAACATGGCTTGAATGACAACAAATAGTCAGGGTTGGTCACAACATCCTGTCTGCTATAGATACAGTCTTGAGACTAAGGCTTATTGCCATGAGATGTCAAGAAAACTTCAAAAATTCCTCTGGTATGGAAGACTGACCCAAGAAAATAAACCAGTAAATTAATTTCCTAATCCAAAATGTACTTTAGAGAAAGCTGCATCAGACACTTGAAAGGGTTGAAAATAGGAAACTAGTAAGGACAAAGATTCACTAAGGTCAAATCTGTCATTAAGTCCTGAATCTTGACTCTCCAGGACACAGGTAACCACCACCAGAGATTCTGTTGTATAAAGCCATAAAACCATGCTATAATCTAAGGGCACATTCTTGGCAGATTTTTTCAAGCATCAAATTTAAAGCTGCAGGGAGTGTACAGAGCAAAAAAAACCCCAACTATATCCTGCATAAATATGAAAACATTGATATTAAGAATATTGCAAAAGAAGTAATAGGTTAAATCAGCTTAATGGAGATATTTCACCCCTTGGGGACAGTCTAGACTATTCATATCAAGTTAAAGCAAACACTCTGAAACAGTGGAGAGGAAAATTCCTTTGGGTCACTAAGACACGACTGTACAAGTAGATGGGAAAGGAACTTGGGGAGGGGATGGAGAAATTTGTTCCATTTAGACACAATAATCCTGTGGTAGGACCTTCCCCATGGGAGGACACCTCAGTGATGAAGAACTAGCCTTTTTTCAAGCTATACTGGACAGCAGGAGACATACGAGGAGAATTTATAAATAGTTTTCATGCCTACAGGATTGCATTCCTTACAATTTCAGATGCTTTCCCACCCTGCCTCTCCCACACTTGTAAGTTTGGACCTATCTGTATCAGTAGGTCAATGAATAGGAATGGAAGCAAGAGCCATCAGAGACTGAACTTGGTCTTGGATGCCAGGCTAGGTCAAAAGGTATCATGAAATTCCCATCCCATTTTATCCTCTGAAGTGCTCAGGGTTATTGGCAGAGTCTGAAACGTTTCATGACTTTTTCTTCCAGGTACCACAAAACCATATGACAGGAAACCCAGAGTAAAACCAGATGCATTTCTCCACCAAAACTGAGAAAGGAGGGCTGGCAACCTCAGTCATACCACAGTCCCTAGATTGATTATACACAGTCAGGTCTTCTACTTGTCATTAATAGATCTGAAATGACAACTAGCATCTATTCAGCATTCCCAGGAGGCAAGTCATGCCTACATCAGATCCAAAGATTAAAGTTTGTCAATATAAGAACAGTGCAAACAGATATAAGAAGATGGGTGATGGTATCTGTCATCCCTAGTATTTCACATCATTTTGACATGACATCATAAAAGCTGACTTGAGCTTTTATGGATGTCCAGATGAAGTAGATCCTGAGGTGTCAGAAGATTCCTTAAAAATATGCCTGTAACTCCTGCCGTGACTGAATAAAGAACAAAAAAGAGGATTACACTTCCTTTTTTTTTTTTTTTTCTTCTTTTTAACACCACCCCCACCCACCCCCCCAAAATTAAGAAAGCCACAGGTAATTTAACCAGTAGAACCCTGGATTTGTAATAAAAGATGATCAGTAACGCTACTGGAAATATTTCATCTGATATGTCTTGGGTTCATATATCATCTTTATGAAAGAGGATGGCAAATTCAGTCACATTGTCAACAAATATGCCCGGATCTTTCCCCTCCTTATTTCTAACCCATTAGCTTTTACCATTTGGAATTAGCTAAAAAATTCTTAATTTAGAGCCTTGTACTTTGTATTTCATCCCATCTCTGATACTCAGTACTACAAACCTCTGTGTATTGGCCATGCTTCCCACACTTGTCAGATCAAATTCAGCTGGTGCATGGCAGTTCTTGTGTCACTATCATTAACACAGTCAAAATAATCTGTTTCCAAAATTAATCTTCATCTAACTGCACCACCTTGGCCCAAAAATTTGCACTCAGCGCCATCTATTGATTCTATTCGGGTTAAGTAGAAGGTAAAACCATGGTTCGTTCATTGTGTGGCACAGAGCTCTATCATATGCTATAAGAACAATTAAATAGATTTTTTTAATTTTTCTTTTAATAGCAGCAACACTGGGTTAGGCATTACAAAACATTCACACCATTTACATTGTTAAATTAGTGTTAAATTTTGTCTCAGTTTCTAATTAGCCCTATTCTGCTTTCACAAAGAAATAAAGATGAAATACTGGTATGAGTTGTCCAGATAATGACTTTTGACATTTCTTAGCAATACTAGTATCTTAAGAGATCTTGGAACTCTTTTCCATACATCGTACTGGCATTAGCAAGTTATTTGCTGGTGGTTTTAAGTCCTTATTAGTAGATCTGCAACTTGGCATGTCAGAATTCCCATTCTGCTGCAATAGTTATATTTCAAGTTAAGATCATTAAGCTCTTAGATTTTGCTTCCTTTTTCTTTGTTGAAATTTACTTTTCTATATACCCACTCCTGATGAACATTCTTCTGATTTCTATGATGCAAGGTAAGGGACAGCTCTAATCTGGACAAATATGATCTAGAGTTATTTAGGTAAAACTTGGGTTAATAACAGCTTCCAAATCTTATCCCTAAAAAAGTCTTTTTGCAATGCTTTCAGCTCCATCAGTGCTATTTTACTGCCTTTGAGGAAGTACGAGTGTAAGGAACATACCTACTCCTGTAGGGAAAAAAAAGCAAACAAGCAGATTTTAATCATCAGTTTTCCCTGATGACTCTATGTAACTCTCGTCAGGAAGAAAAGGTGAAGGACTTAGCATTTTGGAGTATTTGGCTGATGTCCTACACAAACCACTACTCCCACACATCTGCAGTGTGTTACCATTGCAAATGCAAGTTGACCTAAATCAGAAGAGAAAATACATGTTTATCAATAATAATACAGAGAAGTTACAAACAAAAATGCATTTTAGTCAGGAAGATTTGTTGATCCCCTGTGTTTGGGGACTATGCATTTCCAGGGATTGACACTTCGGAAGTCATTATGTTCCTATAACTTTCAACCTGTTGGTTCTAGAATTTGCAGATATATTTTATCAAATGCAGGACAAAGCAAAAAGATTTACAATTCCTGCCTGACTTCTGTCCCCATTAAAGCACTCCATAAATCAGAGATAAAGTCAAATGTAAAAAAAAGTTATTCCTTTTTGTGCTATCTTAGAAAAATTAAATTAGGAGTCCTACAGAGGTCATGTAGCTCAGCCTCCTGGCCCAGTAGGACTGACCTTGAAGTTAGATTGGGTAACTTGGGGGCTTGTCCAGGCAGGTTTTTAAGATTTCAAAAGATGGAACTTTCAGAACCACTCTAGAACATTTGCTTTCAATGCTTACCTACTCATGATTTTGAACACTCTCATTCATGCAGCGCACATAACTCACATAACTTTACATTCCTTAACCATTCCTTTTCAACAGAGGAGTGGGAGGAAATGGGAAATCATTTTGTTCAAGCATTCTATTAGGAACTAATCAGTTCCTCTGTTGCACAGAGCTGCTCTTGAGCAGAAGTGGCAGCATTTCCTCAATCTTGGGGGCAGACAGATCTACCAGGCTGACTTTGCTCCTTTTGATGCCCTTGTAAAGACAGCAGAACAAATCTTGCACTTGCAGCTGAGAACTGCAGCTCTGCTCCGTTCACCCACAGAAGACTGCACACATGTATATGAGCAACTTACGTATTAATCTTACTCTCCATTCTTCAGTCTCCTCAGAAAATTTTCTGAGAGAACAAAGGTTTGATGATCTTGCCTGTGATTGTACAGTAAGTGGTCCTGGAGTTGTCTGTTATCACCTGGACAAGCAACTCTTGACAAGGGTGAGATATCACCTACTCATCTTGGCTTCTCAAATTAGCTAGATGCATTCAGCAGTAATTCTGAAGAGATGGATGTATCCCATCAGAAGATTCGGCTTTTCCTCTCTGATCAAGAAGCAAAGAACCTGTTTGCAAAGATTTTCTCAACAGAACATCCCCAAGGGGATCTGTGCCAAAGTTTGCACTGATAGGCAGTGGTAATTTTAGCACAGAAGTTATGGACTTCCAGTTTAAACATCACTTTCATCCTCTCAAACAGAAAATTATGTACTAGGAGGTCCTAAATCCTGCTTGATTTAGGTTTAAAAATGAGTCAGTGAAGCATTTATTTGAAACCCTTTTTTTTTGTCAGACAGTAAATCAACCTATTGCTTAACTCTCATAAGTTACTGTAGCAGGACTAGCTTGCTACACAGCTAAGAATTCACAGCAGAAAAACACGCCACATCAGTGGGTAAGGAGAAAGTAGCTGGAGTCAGAGAAGATGACCTTTGCACTCACAGTCCTGGCATGAGAGGCGGTGGCACAGAGCCATTAGCAATAACACTGCTTGAGATCAGGAAAATTTTCTGCTTAGACATGTGTATCAACAGTATGAGTATGCATATGGGCTATTCCCTGAAGGAAAAAGATTCCTCCATTCATAAATCCCTCTTATCTTGATACAACAATCCTTCAATAAAAAAGGGCAAATGGTTGAAGAATTCCTAATTGACTTGAAACTGAGAGACTGCTGTGCCACAGGCAACGTTCGGTGACAAAACTTTTGTAGTAGCGTAACACTGAGATAAAAATGTGATCAGAGCTTTAGGTAGCAATTTTGCATGTTTCAGGTACAAGTATATTCTACAAGAGGCATTCCTATCACCCTTTCACTGAAACACAGCTGTAGCCTGTGACCATTACTTTAAGTATTTATAACAAACACATTGCTGATCTTCTAGTAAGAATAGTTGGTTAAAAAATTACAAACATTTTGCTCAACAGACCTCTTGCAGACACAAGCTGTCCATAGGTTTCCTTACACAGTCTCCCACAGGCAAGAACAAGTAAAGCACTTCTCTCATCCAAAATAGGCAAACCACCTCCAGGACTGAAACTTAGGCAAAAAAACTTAGGAAAAAAAAGTTAATATCCTGGTTGAAAAGAAAGCCTAAAGCCATCTGAAGATTCTGAGAAAGGTCTTCTGGCTGTGAACCTGAGGTTCAGTAAACGGTCAGTACTGTCATTCTGACACCATTTTTTGTAACATGCAAATTAAACAACACTCCCCAAAGTGTTACGTTTGTTAGGATCTCAACTCCCTCCCCAGCAGGCAGGTGCTAGTGAGTGAATGTCAGGCAGAAAAACTGTCTCTTCGTACCTTACAGCTACCCACAGGTACCAGTGCAAGGCAGGATCAGTCAAGGTCTTGGGGCATGCCCTAGTGTTTTTCTCCACAGGTCTTGCTGATCTCTAGGACCTTTCTTTTCAGGCTTCCCTTCTTTCTAAGGCTACTTCCAAAATCCTTCTTTTTGGCACTGCATCTACTTTCCAGAACACTTCAAGCTCCAATGAAAATAGTCTATGTGCAAGACATGATCAGCCACCTAATTAATGTCTCTGTCATGTCTCTTAATTGAATTTAGGACATAAATTTGTTTAACCCAGTTATTAAATCTATTACCAGGCTGTTTTGGCAGCAGACAGCAAGTAGAAAGCTTGTTGTCCTTGGGAGCTCAGAAGCTAACAGGTTGACACCCCTGACACGTACACACTGAATTAGCTGTTGCCTATTAACATTCACCATTTGTTTCTTTTTACCCATGAATGATAGAAATCACATTGCTTGAAGGTGTACTGTATTTCAACACTGCTCTTTGACAGACTGTTGTTATGCCCATCCTCAAGATGCTGTCCCCCCTTATGCTGTTCCTGGGGAAACAGACACTGCTGAACCAGCAGTCACATTTCTGTTGTCTTACCCTGCCTCAGTGCATGGGTGATGGAGCTAGGAAAAGTGCAATGCAACACCAGCATTGACATCTCTTGGAAATAGTGACAGAGAGCAACTGAGCTCTTCCTATGGTGTACTCTGTGGGTCCTGTTCATCCAGTCAGTTTGCAGTCTCTTCCTTCCACATCAAATCCATGGCTAATTTTGCTTATGAACAGTGTCAGCAGGGATGGGAAACAGTCAGGTGGATACCTGAGATTAGTATCAGAGAAAAAGGGTTCCAAGGAACAAAGTAAGACTTTTAATTAATTAAAAGGAGACTACTAACAAGGATAAAGAGTTGAGCAGAATCTGTGGGGAGAATAAAGCAAAGTCATGATCTGGACAGGAAAAGATGGAACCTGGGAAAACTGTAGTTCCAAAATCAGTGCTGCTGCACTAAGTTGTTGTGTCTGCAGAGATGATACACCCCTGTCAGCTGTGTCCCACAGGCTAACTGACCTGGACAGAAAAAAAAAAAAAAAAAAACAACCACCAATTATCACAGCTATTACTGAGGGTTTATTATTTTCCCTTTCCACTACTTCTCTATTTTTCTCCAGAAAAGACTAAGTACCGCAGACCTCTCTGATTAGGAATCCCTAGCCCTACATTACTGTCCATTAAAAATACTTCAGTTCCCTTTCCTTGGGTTTCATGGATTTACGCAAGTTCTTTTCAAAGACTCAATTTCTGAAATTTTGAATTTGAGTCAGTTACTGGCATTTCAGAGCCCTCTCAGAGGGTTAACAGAAATCAGCGGAAAAGGCAAGATATGTCCAAACTTTGAGAAGGCTGAAAGACAGACAAATATTTTCAAGTTAATTTAGATTCTACAGGGAGGGACTAGAAAATTTGTGGGAAGTTAAGGTATCTGAAGGGATGAGTTAGTCAATCTCCTCTTTTAAGAGTATTGTAGAGAACTACCCTGAGCTCCTTTGCTCTCAATATCAAGCGATCAAACCCATAACGACGAAACCAACAGCCATGTTCATTACTCACTTTATAAACACTATGAACACATTTGCAGAGGGTTTCTGTCCACCTTCCAAGCTCACTTTGAAGGTGCTCCGTATGAACAACTTAAAGCAGATGCTCAAAGTGTACATCAGACAATGGGTTACAGTCAAGTATTACTTCATCCATTAAACTTCCCATAAAAATATACAGAAGAGTGACTGGTCTCCAAAGTTTATTAAAAATCAAAGAATAGAAAACTTTACATAAAAATATGTCAATTTTAGCTTCCACATAGTTGTCCACACAAAAAGTTTAAACATGATTTTTTTTTTTTTTTTTTAAACCTGTAGCACATAACCACAGTGATAGCCAGGCCAATTTATTTGGTTCACCATGACTGAAGTGTTACATGATACCACTCTTCAAATGAGTTTTGCTTTAAAATGGACGCTAGTATAAGACACCAACTAAAGCCTTTGAAGGCTCTTTAATGTAGTTATGCTCAATATTGCTAGTGTGTGAAGACTAAGCAGTACAGGCTCATGTAACAGCCCTTAGATATTATTTATGAATCAGCTCATAATTTTTAAAACTTTTTTTTTTTGAATTTGTGATGAGCATTAAGACAAACTTTTTGCAAACAGATATGCACTACTCTACTTTGGAATGTTGCCCTCTCTCCCCTCAAGGACCTGTTTGTGTTTGACAGATTCAGTAATAACATGAACTGCTTCTGCTTCAAAGGCATACAGCATCTTAAAAAGCTTCATGCTTGACACCTCTTTTTCATATTCAGATACCAGTTTTAAAACCTTCTACATCTGTGCCGAGTATAGATGTCCCATTAACAGGATTCTTCAGCTTTCTCTGCTTGTGAACTTATATAACTGATCTGTAGTTTTCTGTATAGCTTAAGAACTCTCATTAAAACAAAAACAGGAAGTCAGAGGGCATGAGATGTAACCTACTCCCAGGACAACTGTGGTGCTCTAAAAACTCAGGGTTAGGCAGGATGTAACATTTTTCAAAAAGTTAAACGACAGTGTTTGTCATGGCAATACACACTTGCATAGTATACCTGTATGCATCTGTAAATTAAGTGCCAGCCGCTCATACTGTGTACAACACTGGGCTGTGCTCTCCTGCAATACATTAAAAGATACTTCTCGTAATGCTTAGAGCAGTTGAAGTACTTTTTATATATTTGCTCTTAACAGAACTAATGCATACTGCTATACAGATTCCTTAATGGAATCAACATATTTCCTTTCTCCACATTCCTTAAGCCGGGTACCTCTATCAAGTAATGTTGTTTGAACCCAAACATTAACAGGTTACGTTACTAAAATACATCAAAGCATGTAGTTCACAGCTTTTTAATTTCACATCAGAACTGAACCAACCTTTTCCCCCTCCCTCTCAAAGTTTTACTTCTGGTACTACAAATGCTGGATTTGTTGTCTAGTTAAAGGAACAAAATTAAAACTCATTGGTCAGAGCGAGACGACTGATAGAGGCCAGACAATGAGCTAAAAAACACAGGGTCAAAATGCTTTGGAGCTTAATACCTTCTTAAAACCGTAAGCCAAATCGCACTTTCATTGTGAATCAAGAAGCCTCAAATATTACCAAATGTCATGTTTGTAACACTGCTCAGACAACCTGCCAAAACTATGAACCCAACTTAGATAATGCAACCTGGGAAAGGATCTGTAAATTAAAAAACCTCTTCCCCTTAAATATAACTTATGTGACAATATGAAATTAAATTAAAAATTCCAAGTTATTGCACAAATTATACTTCCAATATTTACAGAGCAAAAAAATTCTTAACTTTGAAACAAAAACAGGAGAGCAGCAAATTTAATTTTATGAATTCCCAACTTGATTTGCTGCAAAGAAGAAAACCAAAACAAAACAGAATTCCAAGGGGCTGAAGTTTCCTTCACTTCTAAAATAAAAGAAAACAGAACCCACAAAGGAACAGATGTAGCCACAGCAAAAGCCACAGCATTTGTAAATGTCCTTGCAGTTCTATTGTCAGAGCTGCTCGGCACTGTATGAACCGTTGTGGGAAGGCAGAAAACAAACTTCCACATTTAATAAGGCTTCACAGATAAGCACAACTACTTCTTGAAGATGGACTGAACCACCACACAAAGAAACATGCAAAGAAGTCAGCTGCAGATATTTGGCAACACCAATAAAACGATGTGCTGGACGCTGGTCTCCATCCCTCAAGTCGAGTGGCACTCACTCAGTTTGTCTGAACAGGGAAGGTCATTTTGGCATCTGCCATTATCTGCTCAGACTAATAGGTAAACTGTCTCTGTGTTTTTTTCTTCTCCATATATTACGATTGTACTGGTGGTGTCCTCGGTTACCAACTGGTTGCCTCATGCCTCCACTGCTGATGGTGCTGTAGCTGTTCCCTTGGTTATGAGTTCCTTTCATGGAAAACTTCATTCCACTGTGCTGCTAAAAAAACCACAAGAGAAGCACTCAGTTTCGGAATGCAAACAACTGAAACAAAGCACATATTACTGGTGCTATTTCCTCAACATCTTCCCAGAGAACACTGCTTGAAGCAACTGGTCTTTTCATGCTTTTCTAATTTTAGCTGGGCAATTCTGATGACACTAACAGCTTAAAAAGTCTTTTCTGAAGGAAATGCCCTGCAAATGAAATGGTGTAGATTTCATGGTGTAGATTTAAATGTCCTTAAAACTCTTGTATCTCAGCATGAAATACACTCACTATGCATCACCCTTATAGAAACAGAGGCCTTCCAAATTAAATCCTAATTGTGACGGTTGAGTCTATTTCAGAGGATCTTATCAAGAGCATGATCAAGTGAGATACTCTGTAACACCTTCAGAAACATCATGGATAAAAATGTAAGGGCATGATCACGTGAGCCGATACAAAGCACAAGTCTGCTCTGCCCATAATCTCACTCAACTGTAAGTAAACTGGCTATGACTTGTAAATCCTATTGGTCTTGATCATAGGGCTACACAGCTCTTAGACCATACCTCACATCCAGACCAAGGTAAAACAATTAAACGATCAGGACCACAACATGACACTTTCTTTGGTGGGAAATCTCCAATAACTTGGAACAGAAACTGTCAAAAAGGTTTAGTTGCAGCCTTAGTAAATCTATTGCATCATGAGGTACTACAGGCGTTCGTATCACTTAATGGCATACAGCAAGGTGGGTTAATGTGTATGTACTTAAATAGGTACAATAGTTTCAAAAGGTGAAGTTGAAACAGACTTCACAAACACTGGTAACTTCAAAGCAAGCAACCTTCTCTGATGTCTCGCAGCAGTAACTTTAAGACAGACTAACTGCCTTCAACAACAGCAAATACATCATTTTGTCTACTCTAAGTGGTTAAACAGGAACACCACAAAGCTGTCAGTTGAGGCAATGATTACAATGTGACATTATCAGTAGCTACTTCAGCAACCTGCTTTTCCAAATGAGTTTTGAGTAGAAAAAAAAAAAAAAAAAAAAAAAAAGAGAACACCAAGCCATCATTACAATTTTATGTGCAAAACCAAAACGGTGATTGAAGGTACAATTCCATATGCAACATTTTATTGTCAAATTATAGTTAGAAGAGATACAGAAAAACAAACTGGAGAAGACTAGACTGAGGAACGATTAAAATTAACTCCAGGGTGGTGAAAAACTTATATTGTTTTTTTAATCTCTAGACTATGTCCTACAGCAACTTAAGCAACCTCCAACATGCAACTTCTAACCTCCCAAGACAGACATGTTAAGTGCTAGCCTCAGAATACCAATGGCAAAATATTCAAGGACAAACAGAAAAAGGGAATGCAAGCTTAGAATCCTTCATTCTTAAGAGACACAACTGCCCAATATTTATTAATGTACTTTGATAAAACATCTACTAGAAGCTATTTATGAAGGTCAACAACATGAAACTAAAAAAAAAAAATTCAGAATGTTTTATATTTTTGACAAGTGGTCCTTCAAATAAACACACCATCTTGTCACATTCTTTTGCAGCAGACCAAATGTACGTCTGACTCTCAATTACATAAGGAGACAATTAAGTATCTACATTAAATGAGATCAAAATACTAAGTGATCCTTCAACAATCAAAATACTAAAACCAGCAGTCATTATGGTTACCTTCAACTATATGCCAAAAAAAAAAAAAAAAAAAAAAAACAAGACAGTTGGTGATCCTACACAAAAATAAAAAAAAAAAAAAAAAAAAAAAAAAAAAAAAAGAGAGAGAGAGAGAGAAGAAAACTTCAGTTTTTCTACTGTACAACCAGAACAAAACTTTGACCAAAGAGCATACGAAGTCTCAGCAAGCCTATCCTCTTCAGCTGGAAATGTGAAAAATCTGGCAACATCATCCCAAATTTGAGGATTCAGCCAAAAAAATTTGTGGGGCAGAAAGCCAGGTCATCAGAAGGTCAGACAAGCACCACAGCAAGTATGACTATTAAGCTTATCTACCCATATCCTAGAAGAAACCACATCCATGTTTTGTTCAGAAGGTAATCAGACTTCAAGAAATGACTAATAAACTAGCCAGAAAGTCACCTCTAGCTAGTCATGAAGCATTCTGCATTGGTTTTTTGGCTACCAAGGCTAAAGACTGCCAAACCATCAGAGCAGAATCTGATACCATTCACCTTGACTCATCAGCTGAGAGCAAGTGCTTCAGCAAGTTGACTTGGGGACCTCTTAAGTCAGAAATGATGCATTTATATTTACTAATTCTCAACTAGTTATTGTTTGCCAGTTCAGATTTTTGAAACTGTAAGGTTTTTGTATCCCATACTATGGCATTTCACAGCCTCTGAAATTACCTGAAGTAATTAATTTCTTGTCATTCTGCTCTGACTTTTCCATATAATGCTGATGACTACACAGACCTAGATCATATACATCCTCATTTCCTTCTCCAGGTTAAAGAACCACTCATTCTTCACACAGAAGCAATTCCATTGACCACTCTTACCATCTTTCCTTATTCTTCTTCCGTTTTCATTACTATTTCCTTCTGATGTAAGGCACAAAATTACACTCACTGCTCATAATGGGTTTTTACATGACGTTTTAATTTCTGCTCTTTATTCCTAATAATGTCTGAAATTTGGTTGACACTCAATTCTCAGTAGGAATCAAGGAAGCATTATCAAAGCAGTTTTCTGCAAAAACATTAAGTTCGCATCTCTGCAAGAAACTCTCAGCCCGGGGGCTACCACTCTCTACAAAGTTTTAAGTATTTCTTCCCCTCCTGATGCATGAGCTTGAAAGGTCCTTGTGCACCCCTTCTCAGTTGGCCCTTAAGAGCCTTAACACAAGCAATCTTTACCACATTTCATCCATTGCCTTTCAGATGTTAGGAAACATGAGGCTGAGCACAAACTCCCGCAGGGCTTTCCTGATGAACTCCATTTACTACAAAAAATAAATCCTTGGTTCCTCATCTTATAACTAGTTAATTATTTACAAAAGGACACACATCTTAGTTTCTTTCAGAATCTTTGGTAAAAGAAAATTTACTTCATTTTTTACATTTTTTTGAAATCCCAAGAGGCTGTATCAAACAACTTTCTCTTGTCCACACACTTCTGGATATTCATATTGTCAGGGCTCCCCTAATTCACTGAGAAATGACCTGTCTGTAAGCAGATGATGGCTGGAGAAAGATCACACAAAAAAAGAAAGCCCTTCACTTATGACTGACAAATCTTCGGTTTAGACATTTTGACATCTTTAGATCTATTTCTCTTCACAGAATAAATCTCTTCTCCCATCATGCATTTACTGATTCAAAAAATGAATGACAGAACATGTTGGGGTATTTAGTTCAGGGGTTTTTTTTTTGGTGTTTTGCAAATAAAAAGGTGTTAGATCTGGAGGGAAAAGTAAGAAGTTGCATTTAAGACCGGATGGGAGGCAAGGGCAGAGTGAAATTTGAATCATATACCAGGTTAAAGTTTCCAGGTATTTTAACAAATTTAAGAAAAGGATGTTCCTGGCCTCTACTACAAACAGAAACTTGGTGGAAATTGAAATACCAAGTAATAATTTGCTATGGAAATCAAGCTTTTATTCTTAAATACTGGCAAGTTTACTATACAAAACTGCTGACATTCAAAGACTGTCATTATTCAAAAAGAAAATTTATAGCTAAAAATAAATCACCTATACTTTGGAATAACATAGTAACAGAACAGAGCTCAAGTCTACACATAAGCAGGGTTCCTGAATTGCTTTGGTGTTTGAGGTTGGGTGGGTTTTGTTTTGGTTTTTTGTTTTGTTTTGGTTTTTTTGTTTGGTTTTTTTTTTTTGGGGGGGGGGGTTGTTTTTTTGTTGG
>JANHGN010021773.1:18189-33077 GCA_024605025.1 Megaceryle maxima | reverse complement strand
AATTCTCCACCGTCAGTTTTTCAAGATTGCAGAGCACTGGCCAAATGATGCTTTCATTGAAGGAAACAGTAGATGTCCAGCAACTTTAAAAGAAGCAAAGTTAAGCCAACACACAGTCCTTATTAAAACCTCACCTTTATTACTTTAAAAAGAAGGGGAAGTTTAAAAGGACTAAGGAAATTCAATGCCCAAATCCCATTGTAATTCAATAGGAATGGGGCACCAAATTCCCTTGGGCTGTTTTGCAAATTCTCTTTCACAATAGATGGCAAACTGGCTCCCATAATGCGCCAGTCATTCTGTAATGTCAGTGTGTCAAGGTGATTGCTGGGTGGTGATCCATGGCCATAGGTGAAATAATGCTATACTGTGGAAGTATAGTGTTTTCATCACTATGTGTTTGTGAAAATAAAATTATCTGGATGATGTTAGAATAGATTAAGAATCACCCATCTGGAGGCAGGAGAGGATGGGGCTGATTGGTGAGTTTAAGAGGATCATTAGGTATCTCCAGGATACTTCACCTCCACCTCTAGGACCATCTGAGCCCTAGAGAGAGAAATGGGACAAGGAACTTACAGGCAAGATCACAAATTCTTGAAGCATATAAGAAATCCCCCAAAAGATCAAATATTGTTTTTTACGGTTGTCTCTCCAGATCAAGTAAAGGCAAAGCTGTAGCTTCTTCCTCAGCTATCCATCCCTTGAGCACACAGGCCAGGAGGTGTCAAATCTTTCTCTCCACTTGCAAGCAGACTGGCAAAAGCACTCCTCCTGCTGCAACAGAGAATTGGAAAGCTATGTCCAGGAGTGGCAGAGCCTCAATCCCATGCTGAGACCTTCCATAACACCACCAGTCCCGCTTTTGGACCTGCAGTGCTTGCGGCAATGCTTGTTATTCACAGCCTGGTGTTCCAGCTCCCTCTAATGCTCTGTCTGTATGTAAGAACATTCATTTAGAATAGCAGAAGGGTAGTTTGGGGAAAAAAAAAAAGTTCACCTGACTTCATACACAAAATGTTACTGTCTCCAAAGAAAAGGCCCACGATGGTTCCCCACTGGAATTAGTCAAGCAGGGGTTTCTTTTGTTTGTTTGTTTCTTGTTTTTTTCCTGAGGTTTACTAATGCTTCCTTTCTCTTCTAAAGAAGAGCCATCTCCCAGAAATGAAAACAAAGCCATCCTCCTCCCTTTCCTCCACAGTTGAGACTGGTCAGCTTCATGGGCTGAACGAAGCATTTTATATGGTTTCTTTCATTTGGTTTGATTAACTCCATATGGGCTTGGATTCTTGGAGATTTTTTAATATACAAGACAGAAGGAGTAGGTTGTTTTGATAACATTTTAAACAGTTAGGTAAATCTTTGCATTAGATGAACTCCCCCCTTTTTTAGCTCAAAACTACCTACTAGAGACCAGGGGAAAGAACCCAACAGTGCCTCAAGATACCATTTGTTTCAAGTGGACTCATCAGGGGTCCCTTTAGAGGACAAAGTTCCTCATACTTAAAATTATATCCTGCGTGGCATGCCCTAGGTGCTCCTGCGTTGACAGAGGGGTTGGACTTGATGATCTTCAGAGATCCCTTCCAACCCCTACCATTCTATGATTCTGTGATTCTATGATCTTGTGGTGCTGTTTTTAGCAGAAAAATCCTTAGATTATGCATGATTTGGGTTTGTACATGGAGTTAATCAGTCTGCAGGCATTGTTTCATTATCAGTTTAATTATCAATTGTCCTGAGTGCAGAATTATTTATATTTTTCCAAATATTTTCAGTTCAAATTTCCCAAAAATAAATACAATAGTTCAAGCTGCTAAATAGTACAATTGTCTCCTGTCCTTGTATATAACAAATAAAACATGCCATTCTGCCTGCAATAGGTTTTATGGGGGACCATACCTGCAGTGTTACTGATGTTAACTGTGAAGGTACTGACATGTGAAAGAAATGGCAGACGTAGCTGGCTAGAGGGTTAGCTTTGGGATTGCTGCTGGGGATGGGATATAATTCTGACCACAGTCAACTGTGTGTTTTGTAGTGGCCACATCATGGTTCAAAGAGGACCCCATATTTGAAGTAATCTAGTGTTACAAAGGAGGACAACCATGGACAGACTTTTTTTTTTTTACTTTTTTTTTTTTTTTTTTTTTCTGTATAAAGTGTTTTCAAACAAAAGTTTGAGGTTCATTCTTCCTCAATTTGTTGAGGGCTAACAGTTAGGAGGTGGACAGGAAGTCAGGATACTTCAATTCTTCTCTTTGATTTTGTTGCTAACAGAATAGGGGTTTTGAGTGAATAAGACCATCCATCTCCCAGTGGTTGTTTTCCTTTTTGTCCTCAGGCTATTAAAAGCTTCTATGTGCACAACTATACTAAATCAACTCCATGCAGGAGTGGTTTTATTCAGAGTAAGCACTCCTTTTCATAGGTTTCTTTAATTCACTTTGAGAGCAGCAAGGCATTCCTAACAGTGAAAGCAAAGAAACAAGCATGTGTGTTTTACCTAGCTCCACAAAGCATGAGAGGCAAATCCCTTGTCCTCTGCTTTCTGAATGTGGAGAGAAAACAGTCACTGCCACTGAGCTACTCCTCTTCCAGAGAGTCCTCCTGTCCACAGCTCCACAGCACTGAAGACCTCGGGTATTCAAAAAAAAAAATCACCAAACCCTCAGTCCTAGTCTGATGTTTTAGTTGTTGTGCATTACAGCCTTGACAAAATACACTAACTTCTTCCTCTTCAGGTGATTGGTAAATTATTCTCCAGGGGTGCAGATGCAAGTGGGCACAAGGCAAAAAGAACTCATTGGCAGGGTGGCATCTCCCACAGTTTACCGGTAAGCTTTCCTGAATAATTTGTGATCATGTAAAAGGAGTCTAATAGGCAGATATTTAATTTATGCAGGCACTGGCAACAAAATATCCCATGAGGACAGGCTTTGCAGTTGATCTGTCCTTCTATCTATACGTTCTGCCAGCTCTTCCAGACACTATGGGCATCTTACATTAATTCTTTCAGAGTTATTGTAGTCAGTGAGCCACAGAGACTCACTGACATGACTACGTAACTAATAATTAATTATAATCATACACCATCTTATCAGTCATTTTTGATTTTTCATTACAGTGCCAGCTGTATACATAAACTGTTATGTTTTGTATTTGTATTATTCACCAGAAATTCCAAAGAGAATATAAAAGTATGCTTCAAGTAATTTAAAGCTGAAACTAGGGCTCTCAATTAATCTATGTATGTCATCTGAGGACAAGAAAGCAAAATCCTAGACAGGAGTGAAATGTACACTTGTCAATGTATTTTTTTGGGGGGAAATGCAGTTCTTCATAAATTAATTCCTGGTGATGCACAGAGGCAGCTTCTTTTCTTTGGTTTTGTTTGTTTGTTTGTTTTGTTTTCCACTTTGGATTGTTTGTTTGTTTGTTTTGCAATTTTTTGTTGTTTGTTTTTGTTGTTGTTGGGGTTTAGGGTTGGGTTGTGTTGCTTTTTTTTTTTTTTGTAAAAAATTCTGTCAGTAGCAACACTAGACATTTCATATCAGCATTATCACCAAGCTTATTTAAATTGTCATATGTTTTTAAAATATAACTCATCCACACTGGCTTTGCCTAGTTATGTTTTTTAGTATCAGTAATCTTCTCTAAAGGTCTTTTCATGCTGTTGCAGTCTGTTAAGTATATATCACCAGTAAATCCCCTCCAGAAAGACTGAGTAACCCATCTCTTATGAGTTCCCCTCAGAAGGCTTTCTTGTCCTCCTGCATCATCCCCAGCCACTCAAACATCCAGACAAAACAAAACAAAAACCCCTTGCTTTCTACAGGTTCAACAACATGGCTTAATGCATTGTAACTGAGAGGGAGGAACTGTATATGAGAGCAAGTAGGTCCCAACACTTTGGGCATAAGCTTGCTTGGGAGTTTCCACTGCTGTGATCAAACAAGCAGAAAACTTATGTGATCAGAGTAAGTAAAAGTATTAAGCAAAAGTATTGGAAAAACAGAAAGATTTTATTAATCATCTTTTGTTCTTGGCAGTGTGGTTATTTGTGCTTCTCGTGGAAGTTATGTCACACAAGGACAAGCACAGTCATTTATTTTGTTACATTCTCCTAAGGTGATCCAAGGAATCTATTGCATTAATTTCTCCATTAAATCCATAACCTGAAGTGTAGCTTACTTTTGGGAAAGAAGAAACTTGCAAATTCCTAAACCAGTCATTTCACTGATGTTCTTCTCCATGTTTCTCCTCTAATTCTGTCAAGCTTCATGTCCCACTTACCCAGTGTTGCTTTTTTGCCTTCTCTGCCATGTAAAAGAAAGTATCAGGAACTGGTGGATGGTGACAGATTTACAGGCTTGCCTACCTGCTTTTGCATGTGGCTGAAACTGTCATGACACTGCCCCTCTTCTAAGTAACTGTGCTCCCATGCACATGTTTTTCTCAAAGTATTTGTTTTGCCGCTCATGGCAATTTTCTGTCTTTCTTTGGCACAAGGAAGAGGGCAAGGAATCCCTTAAATTATTCCTCTCCTTTCTCTGAAGTAGACCTCTTTGTTCAAGGCCTGCTTTGCTGGTTTGCCAAGGAAAAGCTTAAGTGCACCTCCTTTCTTTTTTTCTGCTCACCAGTTTACAAAGACCTTCTCTCTCTTTTTGTCCCCATATGCAGCCAACTGTTTGCAGAAAGACAAACAGCTTCAACAGAAAAACAAAATCAAGACCATAGTTTGATGAACACTCTCTTCTACCAAAAAGGACAACTTGGTCATTGTTTATCTCTTACCTGTCACTCCTGTCCACTTAGTTGTACCAGCTCGTTTGTTTCACCTGAAAAGGATGAGAAAAATTGTCTCAGTTAAATACAGCCCCTGTTTTGTTTTTTTTTTTTATCCTGAACCCCACAAGCAATTGTAATAGCACAACTGGGAAAGGAGTTATGAGGGAGAGGAGAGCAGCAGAAAGGTGTGTGTGACTTATGCAGCATTACCATTGAAAGAAAATTGGACTGTGGCTTTACCTAACTCCACTTCAAACACCCTATATCTCTGTGGATAGACCACTGTCCCAGAGATTTACAGGCAAGGGTAAAGGCATTAATTGCTCCATTTGGTCTCCCGAACCTAAGCACCCCACTAAAAAAAATCCCAAAGGTGAAAACAACCAACCAACCCTTTAATGGTTTGGAAAATGTGACAGAAACTGAAATTGCACGTAGCAGCTTTGGGCTGAACAGAATGTTTCATTCAACCTGGAGATATTTTTTTTTCCTCTTTTTTTCTCTTGAGTTACTGAAAGGCAGCTATGTTATCAAACAGATATGCTACTCTGTGCTCAGCAAGTCTGCCTGCCCTGAACTCCTCCAGGTCCCGTCAAATGGAGTGCAGACACAGAGTGAAAATTATTGGCTCAGTGAACATCACTCAGGTCAGTTCTGACATCCACCTGTGTCAGAGAAGTCTAACATTACAAAGCTGAGGCAGAATCCTGGCAGTCTTTGGCTTTGAATTATCCAAAATGCATCTGGAATGACCAGCCTGCAGTGCTTACACACAAACATAACAAAAATTTTTGCCTTCCAAAGGAAGTCTGCTGTGATTAGAAAGAAATGTCATTCTATCAGTTATTCACCTGAATCAATGGGCATTCCCTCCATTGTTTCCCAAAGCAGGAACATCGTTTTAGCAGGATCAATGCTTTGTAATTTTATCCTGAACAGAGCCAGTCAGGAAAGAAACTTTGCCTTTTTACTAGATGGAGAAAAAGACTTTTGATCATGTTGGATCACTCCTTGTAAAGTTGTTTAGCTCAGAGGTGGTTTGGGGTGCCTTTGTGTTTAGTTAGTTTTGGTTTTTTTATTTATTTTCCCCAACCAAACAGATGAGCCTTAGCAATCAAGCTTTTTTTTTTTTTTTCTCTACAAACAAAATCAAAACACATACTCTAAAAACCACCATGTTACAGACTTTCCAAGAATTTTGCAAACACCTTCTCTGAGGAAGGCTTTGGCAATATACCTGAATCAGACGCAAAGTGTAGTTTTCAACACAGAGCTGTCTCCTAAGTGAAAACAGGCTATTTCTCTGTCAATGTGACTGTTTCAATGCCACTCACGATGCTGCTAGCAGAGGTAAATCCAGCTCATTGCCTCTCTCCATGCCTAGCAGATTCAAGGGAGAAAGAGCCCGGCTGCCCTTTACTAAGTGGGCTGAAAATACCACAGTCTGGCATGACTAGATGAATCTGAAGGGGCCATGTTCAGGCACTGGACAACTTTTTTGCTGCTTAAGACACACATCCTTAGATATCTTTCTACTGTAGATTAGGAAGTGGTCTAAGGTACATTGTTATGACACAGGACACTTGACAATGATGATGTATAGAGAAATGATGGTATATATTATTTCATATAATAAATGCCCCAGGTGGCTGTTTTTCTCTTTTCTCTGTGCCATCAGCAGCACTGAAACATGACCAGATATTGTTGCTGAATAAGTAAAACCAAGAAGCAAATTCAGATGAAAACAGAATTCACCGAAGAGCAGTTTCCTTAATATGAACTGCTCATTGACAGTTATTTTTAGACAGGGACATCCCAAGCCCAATCCATTTGACTCTCGGCAGATGCTTCCCACATCAAACAGATTCAGCTCATGTTAGAGGCAATGAAACCTTCCACTAGCACCCCTCCAAGCTGGCTCAGGGCCCATCATGAGCCATTCCTTGTCTTCCACTTGGTTCTTTAATTCAGACATGACAACCTAGGATGCAGATTTAAATCCAACTGCAGGACAACTATTAATAAGCTGACAAATGCTGAGGATGAGAATTCTCAGTGAATTTAAAGCTGAGGGATGGTTGCCAAGAAAATTTGGCTCTCGCTTCCCTGTTGCTTTGATGCCCTTGCTTTCCATTCTCACAGCCTAAGAAAACACTTTTTGCCTCCTCTCTGCTCTCTCCCTAATCTCCCCAGGTATAAGCAGTGGAGGAGATCAAGCCTTCTTTCAGCAGCTGCCCAAGCCTGCCTCTTCTCACTTGTCAGCCAATTCTTCCTGCCTTTTAATGGTTCTGGCAACATCTTACTCTCCACAGCTTGTTTCCCACCACTGCTGCCAGCCTGGAGAGCAGGCTTGACCCAGGGTGGGAACAAGACAGGCAGCACTGGGCTCAACACTTGCAGGTCCAGATCACATGGCAGAAGTGATGTTGATGGATGGGCAAGGCAATGAAGCATCCTTTGAAGTGCTACCATATAGCACCTCTTCTTGAGAGGCAGTGTCCATCCTGCCTGTAAAGTTCACACAACGGGCACAGGAAAAATGATAAAAGAAGAGAGGAAAGCTCTAAACAAATAACAACTTTTCCTGCAGACTAGGAATTTTGAGGTAACCACAAATATTTACGGCTTTTATCTCACAAACATAAATTCAGTTAAATAATTTTGGCTAGGGAAGGGTTTGAGAGAGGATTTGGTTTTGTTTTCTTTGGGGTGTTTTGTGTTGTATTACTATGTTCCAGCAGTTTGATTACATTTTGGGTTTTGGTATGGGTTTGGGATTTTTTTTGTTTTTTCCCCCAGAAAGGCTGAAATCATTTGTTTTGACAGCCCAGGAAGAAGAACTTGGTATATCTTTTGTTTTGAAGAAATGGACATCACTTAAAACATTGACCTAAATTAAAAAGGAGGAGAAAGCCACACCAAAGATTTCTAAGATGAAAAAAGTTAAGCAAAATCTTTCTCTTCAAGGCTAACAAATCATTCTGGGTTGAAGCAGTGTGAAATTTATTTTTCCATTTGCTGTCAAGTAGAAAGAAACAGACTTTTAGAAAAAACTATCGGATTTGAACTGAAGTTTTTCCTCTCCAGTTTTTCACTTATTATTTACTGGGCTTTAGTAGCCTCTGTGGTTCCCCAGACATTTTGAACATCTTGCTTTGAGCCAAAGACTTCCCATATTCTGATGTCTGTACACCCAAGGATTGAGGGGATGGCAGCTACTCTCATTTACAGAAGCCAATCACCATGTAAACACTAGCCTGAGGGTGGTAGAGGACAGCCCTGCATCTAGAGGACTTTTCTGTGAAATGTATCTAACTTATGGCTATGTCTTTTCCTATGAAGGGATTATTCTCTTCCTCCCCATGCCTATGGCAAAACTCTCTTCAGTCTCAATGGGAGCAGGGTTACCCTGCCAACATTTCAGCAATCAGCAGGGCCAGACTGAAGTTGGTGTTCTGGCACTGGAGGGAGAGTTTCATAACCATGCATCACTGTAAACTATACCAAGGGGGAACCTCCTCCCTGCCTTCCGCTTTGTCTGTTTCCTCAAGCAACATAGCTGCTGACAGGCATGCCAGGGACATGGCTGGCAAGCAGTGGGAGATGCTGTTACACTGGCAATCAGTGACTAGACGAGTGTGTATTTGTTTCTGCTTTCTTCCCATGAAATATTATTGATCTGAGTGTGCCATCAAAGAGCTGAAACTGTCAGCTGTGAAACCAAAAATCCTACTGCAGGAATTGCAAGGCCATTTGAAGAATTTGCCTTTTTTCTTCCTGTGAAACAGGACACCAGGCCAGTTGTGCAGCAATATGGATCAGTCCTCACTCTTTCCCTTGGCAGGAGTTTTGCTGGCATTGCTGAAAGCAGTGGTTTGACTGGTGCAAGCTGATGAGTCTTCTCATCTGCTCTTCTCCTGAAGCTGACCTCTGATCCTGCTGAATCTCCCTCTGCTTCCTGCTGCAGAGTAATTCCTTCAGACACTTCCCACAGCACGGACCAAACAGACTGCCAGAGCCAGCCAGCTGAGGAAATAACACCTAACATGGCTGGAAAAATTCAGGTCTAAGCTATAGCTACACTAAAACACATACTACACAAGCTTCAAGATTCAGTTGTCCTTTAATGCACAAACACCCTGCTCTAGCAAAGCTCTTCACTACCTGAGTGCTTGCCTGCTATGCTTTGAGTCATTTAAAATGGATTAAAAGTGTTGCTGGATCAAGACCTATTTTTAATTAGTTAGCCCTGTTTTCAGACCCCTTATTTATTTATAAGGTAATAGATGACTTTTCTTTGTAAATTTTTTTTTTTCCTGCCTTGCATCATGATATTGCCATTGGTTCTTCGGGTCTTAATCCAGAGGTTTCCATGGCAGCTGTAGGAGGCCTGTTCACAGACATTTCACCATGTGTTTCATCCGATGATTTGAAGGAACAAAATTCAACAACTCCCATACTGCCTCTTCTTTACCACTAACTTCACACTTATTCTAAAAATTTAATGAGATCAGGCCTTGCACTCTTTACAAAAAACAAGGTGTGGATCCTTGCTGATGCTGGTGAAGATGGAGTTATGGCTACTCACCAAGTACTATTTTTTTCTTTTTCTTTTTCCCTTCTCTTCTCTGTATTTTACAACTTCTACAAAGCACAGCCTAAGCACAATAAGGCCATGATTCAGCAAGTGTCCATGATGTGGGGCACAAGGAAGGAGGCTGATTTCATCCAGTACCACACATGACAGTCAAGTGCTGCTGCTGATCTGCTTCAGAGAGAGTTAATGGCCACTGAAGGTCTGGATAGTAATCTAAGGGACATAATGTACATAAATTAAGAAAGATAACTTGAGACCTTTTTTGGTCTCAAGTCAATCTTTCTTTTCTTGCTCAACTTTATATCAGAACTCTATTGAGTTGTATTTGTTGAACAGAAATGTCACCAGGGAAGGTGTTACTCCAGCACCAACTACACTGCCAAAGAAGCAGTCTATAAAGTCAAGTCTGTAATGAAGTCCAACCAGTGTGCTGCTGCCAGACCAAGCTCTTCCTAGTGCTCTGTCTTTAGTAAGATTGAAAGAAAAAGACAAAAATATTTTGTAATTGTTATCACAAGACACTGTCCTCCCAGACCGTGACATCAGGTTAACTCCAACAAGAACTGAAGAAGAAACCCAAAAAGTGTTAAGAACTTTATATGGCCTTCAGATAGGTACATTCTCTACATACCTTCCCTGATTTATATCAGCCCAAGATCTTATCTGTAGCAAAGCATTCCCGGTGTAATAGCACAACGCTTCCTCAAAGACCAGCAGTGCCTTCTCTTCTGTTTACCTAGCAGTTCAGGTAGGGCAATCTGAAAAAGAGAAGTCACCTTGGTTTCTGATGAATGAGGTAGTAGAAGCTACATAGTATACCATGTCATGACACAAGCTGGAAAGTGATTTTATTTTGCAAATTCTTCCATTTCCCTTAACTGTGTGTGAGAGTTTTTGTAATAGAGGCCATGGTTCCATTTCCTACATATTATACATTACTTTAAATTAGCCCAGCTATGTGAGAGTAGCAGAGTCTAAGGCTTTGAAGCAATCTTTTAAAAATACATTTATCTACCAATAAAACTGCAGCTTTTTACAAACCAAGGAGGGAAAATAAACCAAAATCGTCCAGAAAAAAATTATAAAATTTAAAGCCAACAACAATGAAAATATATAAACAACTTTTTAATGCCTGTGTCTGTATTTGCAAGTT
Source organism: Megaceryle maxima (assembly GCA_024605025.1). Lineage (NCBI taxonomy): Eukaryota > Metazoa > Chordata > Aves > Coraciiformes > Cerylidae > Megaceryle > Megaceryle maxima. Next base: position 22,536 of record JANHGN010021773.1, on the reverse strand, counting down.
GTGAATACATTCTACTATTGTACAGCTCTATAAATTATCATACAGACCTTATTGTCACAGGGAGGATAAATATTCAGCTTTGTGATTTGGTGTATTGGGTCTGACTGAGATGAAGATCCAAGGTGTCATCAGTAAAACCTACTCACTTTTCAATAGCCCTAGTGTAAAAGCCTGATAGAGGGTGGAGTTTAACAGTAGACTATTGTGGCCTGAACAAAGTGACATTGCCACTGAGTGATGCTGTACCAGATATGTTAGAGCTACAGTATGAACTGGAGTCAAAGGCAGCCAAGTGGTATGCTACAATTGACATTGCAAATGCATTTTTTTCTATTTCTTTGGCAAAAGAGTGCAGGCCACAGTTTGCTTTCACATAGAGGAGTGTTCAGTACACCTGGACTAGACTGCCCCAGGGATCGAAGCACAGCCCTACCATTTGTCATGGGCTAATTTGAACTGGGAAAGGGTGATGCCCCTGTACATCTACAATACTTTGATGATATCATTGTGTGAGGCAACAAGGCAGAAGAAGCTTTTGAGAAAGGAAAAAGAGTCAGATTCTTCTGAGAGCTGAGTTCACCATAAAGAAAAGCAAGGTCAAGTGACCTGCACAATAATTCAGTTCTTGGTTATAAAGTGGCAGGATGGACGCTGTCATGTGCCTATGGATGTTATCAACAAGATTGCAATTATGTCCCCACTGGCAAACAAGAAGTAAACACAAACTTTCCTGTGACTTGTGGGGTTCTTAAGAATGCATATTCCAGGTTGAAGTCAGCTGGTGAGACCTCTCTGTCAAGTGACCTGAAAATCATTTTGAGTGGGGGCCTGAGCAACAACAAGCCTTTGAGCACATCAAACAGGAGATAGCTCATGCAGTAGTTCTTGGGCCTGTTTGGCCAGGACCATCTGTGCAGAATGTACTCAACACAGGAGCTGGGGGGCATGTTCTCACTTGGAGCCTCTGGCAGAGAACATCAGGAGAAACTCGAGGTCAACCATTAGGGTTTTAGATCTGGGGGTATCGTCGATCAGAAGCCCACAACACCCCAACTGAAAAAGAGATACTTGCAGCATCTGAGGGGATTCAAGCTGCTTCAGAAGTTGTTGGTACAGAGGCATATATCCTCTTGGCACCACCATTACCTGTGCTTCACTGGATGTTCAGGGGACACATTCCCTCAACACATCATGCAACCAGTGCAACATGGAGCAAATGGGTAGCACTGATCATGCAACACTTGACTGGGGAAACCCAACCATCCAGGGATCCTGAAAGAGATTATGGATGGGCCAGAAGGCAGAGGTTTTGGAGAACCACCTGAGGAGGTGACTCATGCCCAAGAGGCACTGCCATATAATGAGTTACCAGAAGAAGAAAGACATTATGCTTTATTTACTGATGGACCCTGTCATGGGGTAGGAAATCATGTCAAGTGGAAAGCTGCTGTTCCACAAGACAAGTCATTAAGGCCACTGAAGGAGAGGGTGAGTCAAGATAATTTGCAGAAGTGAAGGCGATCCAACTAGCTCTAGAGATTGCTGAATGAGAAATATGGTCTGTCTATACACTGACCCCTGGATGGTGGCTAATGCTTTGTGGGGGTGGCTGCAGGAGTGGAAGAGGGCCAATTGGCAGTGTAGAGGTAAACCCATCTGGGCTGCTGCATTGTGGCAGGACATTGCTGCCCAAGTGGAAAACCTGGCTCTAAAGGTCTGTCATGTAGATGCTTATGTGCCCAAAAGCTGTGCCACTGAAAAACATCAAAACAATGACCAGATAGACAAGGCTGACAAGATTGAAGTAGCTCATCTGGACCTGGACTGGGAGCATAAAAGTGAGCTATTTGTAGCTCAATGGGCCCATGAAACATCAGGACATCTAGGGAGAGATGCAACATACAGATGGTCTTGTGATCAAGGGGTGGACCTGGCCACGAATACCATCACACAGGTCACTCACAAATGTGAAATGTGCTGCTATCGAAAGACCCATGAGAGCAAAGTATTCCTGGAATATACCTGGGTTTTTGATATGGCAAGGCCTGGCAAATCAACCACATAGGACCACTGCCACGAACATACTGAGGCAAGCACTACATACCATGGTGGAAACAACTACCAGTTGGCTCAAAACACACCCTGTAAATCATGCCACTGCCCAAAATACCATACTAGGTGTTGAAAGGCAAATTTTGTGGCAACATGGTACTCCTGAAAGGATTGAATCAGACAGTAGGACACATTTCCAAAATAACCTTATAAACTCCTGGGCGAAGAAACTCGGCATTGAGTGGGTGTATCACATCTCATAGCATCCAAAAGACTCTGGAAAAAATGAAAGATAAAATGGACTGCTAAAGACTATGTTAAGAGCATTGGGTAATGGGGGATGGAAGCACTGGGATACAAATTTATCAGAAGCCACTTGTCTGGTTAACAGCAGCAGATCTGTTAACTGTCCTGGTCCTGCCCAAACAAAATCCCTATGTACAGTGGGAGGAGATAAGGTCCCTGTAGTGCACACAGGGAAGTGGCTGTGCAAGGCAGTGTGGGTTGCTCCTCTTCTGGGACAGGGCAAACACACTCATGGGACTGTGAGTGCTCAAGGACCTGGCTGTACCTGGTGGGTAATGTGGGAGGATGGAGAGACCCATTACATACCTCAAGGGGACTTAACCTTAGGGGAAAAGTAAAAACCTGTGATGTGACTTGTATGTTGCAGGAAGTGCAGCGAAGAGTGGATTTTGAAAAATTATGGATGACTGTAATGATGACACAAACATAGCCAGTGTTTGCACCCAACAATCAAACGTACTGCTTCTCCTGTCCTGAACGTCCATCCTGACAGATGGGGCTTAAGTCATCACCTGTTTGTGAACATCTGGAGGAATAGAGAAAACTCATGTAATGGAGGGATAATATCTTATCTGTTAAAGGACGGGGGATAGTAGTTAATGAGAATGTATTAATCTGTAAGTTGGATATAAAGATAGTTTAGAGTATGTAGATTAAGATGTAAATGTTGGTAAGAAGGAATTTCAGTAACTGGAATCATGATAGAATAGTTAAGATGTATTATGTAGGGCCTGAGCATGATGCAAATGGTATGGAATAAGGGGTGGAGATTGTATTGGGCCTGACTGAGCTGGAGTTAATTTTCTCCACAGCAGCCCTACCAGTGCTGTGCTTTGCATTGAGAGCTGGAAAGCTGCTGATAACAGACCCATGTTGTGGCTACTGCTCACATAGCAACAAGCATGTTTTTTCAACATTTCCCCTCAGTGGGATGTGGTGGACAAGATCTTGGGAGGCGACACGACTGGGACAGCTGACTCAAACTGACCAAAGGAATATTCCATACCATATAACATCAGATTAACAATAAAATCTAGAAAAAGAAAGGGGGCCATCCACTTGTCCTCTGGAGCAACTGCTACATGTTTGGCACCCAGCTTCCTGGAAAAGGGGCCAGACATCGCATGCTGAAGGGAAGAAGAGAATAAATCTTTTTTTTTTATTTTGTTTCCTCATGTGCGGCCTTTGCTTTACTTTTCATTAAATTGCCTTTGTCTTAACCTATGAGTTTCATCTTATTTTATTCCTCCTCATCCAGCTGAGAAGAGGAGGGTGGGAGTGATATTGCAGCTTAGTGGATACCTGGTGTCCAGCCAAGGTGAAATCACATTTGGCCTGCACCATATTCTGTACTTCACCTAACAATTTGAAAGCAGCTTCAAACTATCTTGTTTTTCCTAAATTTTTCATCTAGCTTTGGAAATTCTACTGAAAGTAGCTCTTACTCAATTTGAATTTTTCTTATGATCCAGCCCAGGGCCACTAAGTCTTTAAAAGTGAGAGTATACGCAATACATTTCTACACACATTTAAATTCTGAAGTGATTATTTTTTTCATAATGTGCTTTCTGTGTATATAGTAGCAGACAGTGGTGGATATTATGAAACTAATATTCACTCACAAAGTGGGCAGTTCTGGTTCCCAATTAGGCTTAGAAATTCCCAAAAATAATATTTCTAAAAATATTTCTAGGAATTCTTTCCAAACTCCTTACTATATTTTTCTTCTTCTTCTTCTTTCTAAAGCATGATGGCAAGAGTTTTGAAATATATGTTAATTGTTAATTACATTCTCTTTTTTTTTATGGAAGCACCATAATTGGGATCTCAGGCATTGCAAGCTTCACTACAAAACTTGGTGTTTGGAGTACTTTTTAAGAAAACATTTTAACAAGCTCTTTACTCATTGGGAATTATTTTTTAAATGCTAAATTTCAAACCATTCAAGTAAGAAACATGGAAATATATCTTTGCAAATTAGTTTTTTTT
>JANHGN010021771.1:0-30589 GCA_024605025.1 Megaceryle maxima | reverse complement strand
CCCCTCCAACCCGGCGTGCGGGGCGGAGCCGCCGCTCGCTCTGCGCGACGGGAGAAGATGGCGGCGGCCGGGGTACGTTCGGGGCGGAAGCAGGTACGACAGGAGGAGCTGCGGCGCCTCATGCGGGAGAAGCAGCGGCAGAACGCGGAAAAGAAGCGGATCGACTCGCCCTTCGCCAAATATCCTCAGCACCGGGCTCCCTGGCCCGGCGCGGTGAGAGGGAGGGAGGTGGGTGGGTGGTGGTGGTTGTTGTTGCGGGGCGGTGCGTGGTCCGCGCCGTAGTACGCTGCTTCCCTTAACGGCGGCCGCCACGTACAACAGTCTGGGGCACCTGAGCTGCACACTCTGCAACGCGCCCGTGAAGAGCGAGCTGCTGTGGCAGACCCACGTCCTGGGCAAGCAGCACCGTGAGGTGAGCGGCCTCTGGCCGGGCGGTCGGGGGAGGCGCGGGTGCTCCGGCTCCGGCGGGCCTGGCTGCCCGCGGGCGGGCGGGGGGGGCGGTTGCGGCTCGGCGCTGGCCGGGCTTTTGTTGTTCGGAAGTAACCGGGCTCCCCCGGAGCAGGGGGAAGGGAAGGGGTGGGGCGGGGATGCCGCGTTAGCGGAGCTGGGGGTGGCTGCTTCTGCAGGGCTACGGTCACGGGTAGTGCAGTTGAGCACCTGCCAGGAGAGCTGGGAAAAAACAAGGCCGGTTGTTGTGTCTTGGCTTGCTTTTTTAAAACTTAAGTACCGATTGAGAGGCCGGCGCTTGAGAGAACCGCCCCGTGGCTTTCCAGGAGTCTGCGCTTTAGGTAGGGCTGTTCCCACGTTGGTGACAACTCTTGACTGTCACTTGTCTGCAGCTCGAACTTGGAAACCCTCCTTGGGATTGCTTTGTTACCTGTATGTCAGCAAGGGACAGCTTACACGCTGTTAAGAACGTTTTACGGTTTTGTTTTTGTTTTGTTTTGTTTTTCCCTTTATAATTTAGCAATAAAGATAAAGAATTTGTAAAACAGTTTCAGGGAGCTTGTAACTTGGATGTGACCTTAAATGTGATTGCTTTATCCTTTTAAATTGTCACTGCTTTTTAGCAGAAGTGGAGAGATTGTATTTGATTTTACAAGTACTGAAGAAAAGACCAAAAGAATTGAGGGGTTCCTACTTCACTGCCTGCATTTGGAATAGACCAACATGGCAAGGCACAGTGATGTGTCTTTAATACTACTGCTGTGTTTTAATTTTAAAGCACTTAATATTCCAGAACCATAGGATGAGTCCAGCCTTCCTGCTCTTTCCTTCAGTGTCTTATTGCTGTAAATATTACTGATCTTAGTCCTTCCTTTCTTACTCATAAAGCCTCCCCTGTGCAAGTGTCAATTCCTCTGCCTCCATGTCACATTATTCAAGAGGCTGACAGAAACACTGGTCTTAGTTTCAGTATCCGTGTCTGTTTCAGTGATCTTGTTCTAGAAAGATTTAAACTCACTTTATTAAACTGTTTTAAAAGTGCTTTATTTTAAACTGCAATCCAGAAGTTATTGATAGGAAAGCTTCCTGAATTTTTTATTTCTTTACAGAGACTTGCAGAATTAAAAGGCACAAAGCAGACAGCAAGTGGGTCAGCTGCTAGCACATCATCTCTTCCTGCCAAGAGGAAAACTGTTGACACAGAAAATACAGAGTTAAAGAGAGTAAAAGGTAAGAAGAGAAAAATAATGAGCAAGCACTTGCCAGCATCTAGCTGTGTCACATCTTGAATGTTCTTGGTTTGTTGTTGTTGTGTGTGTGTGTGTTGGTTTTGTTTTGTTTATTTGTTTTGTTTAGTTTTCCCATGGAAGTGACTGTGAATACAAACAAGACTATTGAGTTTGTCAGCTTGTTGTTGCTGAAAAGGGAAAAAGTGTCTTGCTTTTTCTCTGTGAGCTCACTGATAGGAGAGAACTGCTTTTGTTAGTTTACCTAGTTTTTTTCAGGGTTATTGGGTTAAATTAGGGCTTGGTCCAAACAGAACCAGAAGCAGCAGAAGTATTTGCCCAGAAGTGGCCTTAGTCCTTTCCAATGGGATCAAGTTACTGTTGTACCTCAAATCATGTATGAAAGTTCATGATAAAGGAAAGATAATTTTTTTTTTCTCCCTTGGTGCTGCTCAACATGTAAATATATGAAATATATCTAAGTGTACCTTTGTGAACTTGCTGCTATACTAGGAGTCTGTTTGAGGGATATTTATTTTGTAAGCTTGGGTTGTAAGAAGTGTCTCTTGGATGTTATGCAGGTACAGATGAAAAGCCACATACATCTACATCTGGGTAAGTAGATATTACCTATGAAATTTCTGTAACTGTATCAGCTGCTGCATTCTCACCCTGTTCTTCCTCGTCTCCCCTCTTTAGCCAAGGGTAAAGATTCAGAGAATCAGCAGATCCCAGTTTCTGCTCATTTTCTACTGTGGTTGCATATTCCTGAACAGGGAAGAATCTTCCTCAGTGCAGATGAGAAAATCATAGTACTAACTCTGAAGTCTGACAAAACAGGAACTCCTTTAGTGTTACTGTCAGACTTTTAAAAATGAATCTGTGGTGGTATTACAGTTTTCTAGAATGGAAATAACTAGAATATGGCATGTACTCTTAATATTTAATGCTAGCATACTGCAGAAGACTGAAATGAAGTCAAATTTCAAATATGAATTTAAATGTACATTTAAATGTACATTTAAATTATATTTATTCAGAAAAACTACTAACATGTCTATTAAGATGTTTTTGTCACTTAAAATTAATGTAAATGCATATTGTGCAGTTGAACTCTCATGAATGTAGGAATATATTTGACTTCAAAGGATTGGGTGAAGCATCTTACTGCCACTAAAGATTTCTGATGGTGTTCAGACATCTTTGTGGGATTGGTATATGTCACATGTGGCCTGCAGGTCTCCTGTATGCTTCTTTACAGGACAAATTATTATTATGTTGCATAGGTGTTATGTGCTCTTCCTTTGACATTAGATGACTCTTACCTTGTAGAAATTTTGAGTGAACAATAAACAAATCTCTCAACTCTCAATTATTAAGCTCATAACCTGGAAGATGTTTTGCTTGGAGGCCTGCAGCTGTTGTAGGCAATCTGGGCTTTCTCACTGCTGAGCCTCTGTGGCTCTTCTGAGCTTCAGTTCTGAGCAGCAGTAGGTACCCAAAATAAGCAGTTGTGTTTTACTTGAAAGTGATCAAGGGTTACATGACATCAGCATGACCGCTGAATGATGAATTTTGTACTTAATGTGTTCACAGCAGGGGTACTGATGCGAATAACTTTCACTGTGGAAACAGAATTACCTAAGCTGCCAATGCACTCTGTAATAGGGCATTTTTATTTATGCTTCTGATACTGAATATTCAAATACAAAAATGGAAGTGAAATGTGTTTTCAGAATTAACCTGAACATTTCTGGGGAACTTCAAATGAAAGCATCAAGTATGTGCTGCCTTCAGACAGCGGTTACATTGGTAGCTGCACAGTTTAGGGTACTGCACAATATCTGAAAGGTCGCATTGCTCATAGGTTGAATAGGCTTTGGATGAGAGACTGTAGTTGGTTCTGGTGAAATGTGAAATAGTTATGTTGTGTGTTCTCTACTAGCCTACCAGCAGACTTTTTTGATGAAACAGAGCAAGAAAGTTCAAAGAAACAGCTTTCAAAGGGTCCAGGTCCCAGTTTATTGTCAGGAGATTATGATGATGATGATGAAGATGATGAAGATGAAAAGGAGGAACAAGATCAATCAAACAAATCTTCTGTTATGCATAAAACTGAAATCACACCTGCAACTCAAGAAGTAATAGCTAATTCTCTGCCTGCAGGTAATGCTGGCTGAACTAGTAAGCGATTCTGTAAGAAGGAACAATGTTTTAACTGATAATGAAAGGGTTTTCATTTATTTTTCTAATAATTGCTATTAGCTGCTTAAAGCTTGTAATACTGGAGGTAGAGAAAGGAGATTTATTGCTAGTTTGTTACTGTGTAGTGTTTTCTCAGCATGCTTGATTATATGTTCTGATTGAGGTTGTCAAGTGAAATAATGTCTGGTTGTTTTTCCCTTGATTTAGTAAGATATTAATTAAAATTCCTGTCTAGCCAGAATTTTATAAAGAAGCTTGAATAGTTGTTTGTTTATTTTCCTTTTTTTTTTTTTTTTTTTTTCCCATACACTCCTGTCCTTTCTTGTAGACTTCTTTGACAGCAAAACTACAGCTGCTCCTTTAGTTTCCCATTCAGGATCCATACAGAAAGCAGAAATACAAGAGAAGATAGTGGAAAGGTAAGCAGTCAGTTCAAATATTAATAGATTTGGGAATTGTAAATAAACATTATTATTCCAGGAAATACAGACTGTGATCACTTAGAAATCGGTTGTATTGTTGATTGTATTTGGAATAGTTTGTATCTATGTCAGCCTCTAGCATTATTTCAGATGGGTAATTTGCATCCTAGGGGCAGGATAACACTTGTCTGTTAGACGTCTCTATTTGCAAATTTGAACACAGGATAATTCAGAAGCATAATGCCAACCAGTGCTTTTAACTGCTTAAAGAAAAGCATTTGCTTGCTTTGTAGTACTGGTTCAGCTCACTTGAGCACTTCTCTAGGCAGTGGTTTAGGCTTTGAAAAGTAGAGGCTGTGCTGTTAAAATGTTTGGATGCTCAGCACACTGGAGAGAATATTTTAAGAAGCCTAAGCTATAGCTCTTGTTTTGACAGTGAGTTTTAAACCTGTCTGTGCAGTTGCTTCTAAGTTAGGTGAGACCAAACTAAACAAGCAGGTTTTGACGTCTGTAGGTAAAACTCGAGGTGTAAAAAAACTCGCTCCATTTCTAGGTGCTATTATGGATTTTATTCTTGACTATTTTTAGCTTTACAGTAGAGCAGGCTGTAAATTTTAAACTTGGGATAATATTAATCATTTCAGGAAAGAAAACACTGCTGAAGCTTTGCCAGAAGGTTTCTTTGACGATCCTGAAGTGGATGCAAAAGTAAGTGATCTGCTCTTTTTATGCTGCTGAATTTATTTCTGCCAGATGTGATGATTTACTAAGTAGTAAGGATGCTCTTCCACATAATTAGTCATACCAGAATATAAGAAAATAACTATTTAGAACAGAATAGACTACTTCAGTTGGAAGGGACTCACAATGACCATCTAGTTCAACTGCCTGACCAATTCAGAGCTGACCAAAAGCAAAAGTATGTTATCAAGGGCATCATCCCAATGCCTATTGAACACTGTCAGGCTTGGGGCATCGACCACTTCTCTAGGAAGCAGGTTCCAGTGTTTGACCACTCGGTAAAGAAATGCTTCTTAATGTCTGGTGTAAACCTCCCCGTCTCAGATTTGAACCATTCATTCTGTATTAGTTAGAAAACATGGGATGGAGGCAGGCAGGAAGAGTTAAATCCTCTCTCAGAAGATATTTTTCATTGTGATTTCTTTGTGGCTTTTAAAGAAAACCAAAGTGATGTTATTTGTCACTTAAAATGCTGTATGGAGATTTGGACAATCCACCTGTTACTTTTATTTCTTTGAGTCATGCCAGGAAAAGTGTTTCATATAATTTATACATCCTATTCTGCATCAGAATTGAGGATATAAAAATACTTCTCTAATGTCCTCTGAGAGATCCTGTTGAAAAGTGTTCAGAGTTACTGTGTGACTGATAATAGACAACCTGTTAGAAGGAAAATACACAGCTTATGGCGTACACTGTCATCTCTAGTACTGCAACAGTGAACTTGATCTTCAGCATTCTTGTCTTTTACCACTTGGGGTTTTTTTTATGCTCAGAAAAGAGATGTGGGCACTCAACTATTTCTCCAACTCCCCCCCCCAATTAAAAATCTTGAAAATTGGATCAAAATCATTCATGCTTCCTTCAACTTGCACAGTACCAGATGATGACCAAAATAAACCCTGATACTTGAAATAGAAACTGTTTTGTTTTGTAAAATTGCCACAAATTGAATGGCTTTCCTGCTTTCTTTAATAAAATAGTAGTGTTGTAGGCTCAAAGTCTTTATTTTCCTTGAGTATATTTCGCTATTATTCACACTGCAGAAGGCTTCTGGTTTATTTATATTGGGTTGTGATGTCCCATTTAGAAGCTTAGGTGTCTCTTACTTGCTCTGGCAAGATTCTTTAGGCACTGCTTATGCCTACATATTAGCATATATGAATAGGTTTGAATAATGACATTTTGAATATTGAAATATGTAGCGGAAAGTGGCACATTCTTTTTACTCTTTGTTTGGGTTGTTTTGTTGTGTTTTGGTTGTGTTTTGTTTGGGTTTTTGTTTTGTTTTGTGTTTTGTTTTATTGTGTTTGTTGTTGTTTTCATTATCTGACTAATTGCAGTGTTACATTTTTCAAATACTTGGTTTCATCATGAGTTGGGCAACTTGCACAAAGCAGGAATGCCTAGCAGGCAAAGGAGAATCTGCTTATATTTGTGAGGACACTGGTTAGTGATCTTTGTTTGGGTTATCGCCTCAGCTGATAAGAGTTTGCAAGTGGATGCATGTTCCAGTAAGCTTTTCCTTGAATTACTTGCAAATGTCTCTTTTCCTTTTTTTTTTATTTTCCTTGATCGGCCTTTTTAAAGTTTGACTAATAGGCAGGAGAAGGAAAATGTTTATGAAATTGCTTATGCTGAGATGGCTGCAGTGATTCTGTGTTGGAATAATATAGAAAATCATTGTTTTCAGAATTAATAGTGAGCATTTGGCAGGGAGATAGTGAGCTTGAAAGATGTTGGTTCTTTACATCAGGAATTTATAGGGCATATAAATTCTGGATTAGATAAATATTTCAAGGAAAAATAATATCTTTAGTGTTTAAATTTATTGTAAGAAATACAAATAGTTATGAATTACAAAAGACAACCACAATGCGCAATAACACAGTACATACACATGATAGAAATAATCACCAAACAGAAGAATGAAATGATGACTATTACTTCCCAGTATGTAGTTTGCTTGGAAGCTTCTAATTTATTCTATAAACTTAATTCATGCTACTGGTTTTTGTACAATTGTTCAAGAACAAAACATACCAAAATGTTGTCTTTACTGTGATGATGACTGATGTGTTACCGAAAATGAGGAAAGAGTAAAGAAAAAACAACTAATGCAAAGAGATGGTGTTGTGACTTACTCTGCTCAAACTGCTTGGTTCTCCTAGGTATAGAATTTCCACCTAGTCCAGAGCCAGGCATAAGCTGTCATCTAACATTGTATATGCAACATCTTCCAGTCTTGAATTGCGGAAGTTTTGGTTGCACGGGAGATTATCTTGTTTTTTTGCTTGTAATAAAAGCACAGTCTGCTTTTGATTACCGTAGTTGTAGATCTTAAATACATTCCTAAAGCTACTACTTTTCCAGTTGTCTTGGTAATTAATGGCATCTACCACAGAGGAAAAAGCTTTGCAGGTCATTAAAATTGCTATGTAGCTGTAGTATTTTTTCTGTTAGCCAACAAAATTAGACTAGATTTGAAATACAGTCAGACGATCTAACATCAGTCAGACTAGGGACTAAATCATTTGATATGTTTTGCCACAGGCAAATACTTCACTGCTTTTTGGCTTGTGAGATAGCTACTATAAAATAATGAACAGGCAGCTTACACTAGCATCTTAAAGTTATCACCTGACATAGTGAAATTACAGACCATCAAATTAACAGATGTCACTTTTGTTAGTCCACTCATTCCACACCATCCATTCTTGGTCAGTTTTTCTTTAATACTACGGTAAAGTATGTTGTTTTAATCCAGGAGTAGAGTGAGATTTTTTTCCTGCAAAACCATTGTGCAGCTGTGCTCTCATATTCATATACATTACTTAGACTGAAGTATGTTGACTAGACTTTTCTGAGAACCCCCGTTTCTCTAGTTGTTTTACAGTGCCTCAGAGTCACTAGACAAAAGTTGGTAATAAGCCTTTTTTTTCGCGTTCCTTAGGTGCGAAAAGTCGATGCTCCAAAGGATCAGATGGACAAAGAATGGGATGAATTTCAAAAGGCAATGCGACAGGTCAACACGGTAAGTAATGGAATCTATTTTTATTGGTTCTAAATACTATACACAATAAGGAAAACAACAGTTTCATGCAGCTCTGCAGAATGACTGACATCTGCATTTATCAGCTGTTTGTTGCAATGCAGTGTGTGGTTAAATGCACTTTATAAATGAGCAAAGGGTTCCTTCTGTTTTCCACTGAAGGGAAATTAAGTTGAACAAACTCAGGATCCAGTCATTCATATGTTACATTTGTTAAATTGTATTTAAATAAGATAGCATATATCTCAGATCAGTGTCCTGTATCCACGGAGGACATAATCATGGGCTCTTCTTTAGATGAGATATATTCCTATTTTAACCTTGAAAAGCACAACAAAATACCACCCATTTGTCTATTTCAAAAATAATCTAAAGGTGTAGGTAACCTGGGGTTTATGGTTAATTTAAATGTATTGGAAAAGAACCCCAAAATTTGGGAAAGTGGAAAAAAAAAAAACTTGTCTGTGTGAGATCCATAAGTGGGATGCATTTTTCTGTACATCTGTTTTTTTTACTGTTTAGCATTGCATGGAAAGGTTCCTGGAACAGGTTTTTATCTGCCCTTGCGTACAATATAAAACTGTCACTAAAGATACCTGGTGATCTCAATCTAGGGAGTATTTGCTAGTTTTTTAATTGTAACTGTAAATAATTGCTCATATGTCAACTGCTAAGAAAAGTGGTGCAAAAAACCTTAATCATTGCTCATTTTAAAGCGGTCAGCACTATAAACAGAGCAAATGTTCATACAAAAGCAGTGGTGGATACATTTTGCTAGCATTAGCCATTCAGATAATTCTTCAGCTTAGAAGGAATCTTCTCAGTTATGCGTGGACCATTGATTGCATAGCATCTCCCAGACATTCAGATTTGAGAAAGTATATGCTGAAAAAAATAACAGGTTAGAAACACTTCGGGATCTAGTGGGAATATTTAACCAGTACCTTAAATAAGCATGTTTAATTAAGTCCCAAGCACTGGGATATAGCTCCTATTTCAACCTCAGACTTTGGATGCTTGTAGTTTGTTTATGCTCAATTTCAAATAGTAGGAAAACTCAAAAGGTTAACCCCATAGCAGCCCAACTTAATTTTCGTTTCAAGAAAAAAAAAAAACATTTCCATTTAAAATTAAATGATCCCATTTTTTCTGTATTTGCCTCCAGAGTCTTTTGTGAAGGTGGGAGTATATGTATAGGAGATTGACATTGACTTGAGGTAGAGGGGAGGAAGGGAAGACACAGACATCAAAAAGGAACAACAGTGGAATTCAGGGTGAAGGTGAATTTTCTTAGCACTTTTCTGGTTTAGATTTCAGAAGCAATAGTGGCAGAAGAGGATGAGGAGGGACGGCTAGATCGTCAGATTGGAGAAATTGATGAGCAGATGTAAGTAGATCAATTTTTCCTCAAACTTTCTGTTCTCCAGCAGTAATGGATCACTATTTGACTAGAGTAATAAAAACATTTTTAATTTTATTCTTCTGTAATATTACTTTTCATTAATCACCTAAATATTTCAAGGATAAAGGCTCTCTCAAATTGCAGAATGATATTTAATAAAAACATGACATTTGGTGCAAAGTTAGGTTATTATCTGCAAGGGGAGAATGCACTGGTATCACTGAAATTACAGCAAGCACGCATGGGCAAAATAAAGCAACAGAAGACAAATTCTTTGAACTAACTGTCCCCCTTCCCCCTGTCAAATATCTTCATTTGTATTTCCCTGCACATAAAATCTACATCAGAATTTGAAAATTTTCAAAACCCAAGGTCTGATATTCTGCACTGCAATTAAAATTTCAGTAATGAGATCTGCACTTTGACCATCCATTTGCTATACTGAAAAATGTCCTCTTGTCTGACTAGGTCTCTGCTTGCTTCTAATAAAAGTTTACTTAAAGGTTTTGTTGAATGATGCACTTCATTACATGAAGTGGTTTGTTATTTTACTGAAATGGTTGGTGTAGTGGTTGGAAAAGCATTAGTTTAAGTAATTTGAAATACAGCTCAGTGGAACAGATTGTTACTGTTATCATGTGGCTTAACACGCTGATTAATAGTGATTTATGGCAGTGGTAGCCACTGAAAAGAAAAAGATGAATTCTGATTTTAATGAACCTTGCAACAAAAAGACGACACTAAAATTTAAGGCAACACTTAAGCCACCTGGATGGACTTACATGCTAGAGATAATCAGCATATAGTAAGAATAAAATTGCACTCAAACTGACCTTGGTAGTACAGGAATGTTTTTAACAATGTTCATGTAAATTTGGAGAGGACTTGAGCTAATCCTGGCTGTGTTTGAGCATCCATTTTTCCATTTAGCTTAGGATGCCAGAGTACATAGAACCAAATTCAGAAATTTGTAGAGAATTTCAAGAATTTCAACAAATGGTTGTTACCATAATTGTTTTTCCTCAACATAAAAGTTTCAAATATTTTTGGTTTTTTGGTTTTTTTATTTTATTTTATTTTATTTTTTTTTTAGATGACTGTTTTTGTAGCTTTGTCTTCCGAGTGTATTTAAATGCAGGCTATTTTGAATTAACTTAAAAATCAAATTAATTCCAGTGACATTCATGTTTTCCTTAGCCTTCAAATCTTCATCTGTGACTGCCTGTAAGTAATGGTACTGCAGATACGCAAGGGGAAACAGGGTCCAGATAATAATCTTGTTGACTCTTCCTAGCAAATAGGAATGAAAGAAGCAAAGATGTATTTAAATCAGGCTGATACTATTTGGCATTTTCAACAAAATACCCTGTTCAAATGGCTAGAATTATTTTTATAAACCGTATTGCAAGGATGTAACTTTTTAAATAAATGGAAAACTGAAACTTGTGGATTGTGCTCATGTAAAATATTTTGTTATAGCACCCAGTAAGCAGATAAAGAATTGGAATCCTTGTGCTGCCTTTTTATTTTCAGCAATGCCACCACTAAGTTATCAAAATTGATAGCCAATTGATATGTCACCTTTCTACCATATGTGAAAACTATAACTGGAGATAAGAATGGTGCCTCTTGTGAAATTGGATATTGGTTCTGCGCTTTTTTTTTTCCAGAATGATTTATGGTGGTATTGCAGTTGTTTAAGTATTTAGATTAGGTCTCATGGCTAGAGAATGGACCACACCTCTCCTCTCCTCTCGTCTGTTTCCACTGATTTAACATGGAGAAGGTACACTAGCATATTGAAGGTTTAAATTTTAATTGATGGGAAGCTGTGCAGCATTTCTTATCCAGAGTTGAAGAAGCAAAGTCCAGCACTGTAGAAAATCCAATTAATGTAGAAAGGCCACAAGTATTAATAGGTGATTTACTTTTCAACAGTGAATGTTATCGCCGTGTTGAGCTTTTGCGTAACCGCCAGGATCTGATGAAGGAGAAGTTAAAGGAAGCCATGAGATTAAGAGCAACGCAAGAGAAAGAGGATGAGGCTATTGGTAGTGAAGATGAAGAAGAATTGCAGGATTTGCTGTCTCAAGACTGGCGGGTGAAAGGGGCTTTGTTGTAGCACCCATGTTCTGCGACGGTTGATATTCTCTTTAGCTGTGATGTTACTTCCATTGTTAGAAGTGAGACGCTTTTGTTAAATATTTATTTAAAGAGAATCGTGAGATGACGGTAAAGAGCCAAATGTATTAAAAAGAATAATCTTTGTAGATATACAATGGTGTTTTACTTGCTGTAAAAACTGTATATTGCAAATGTTTTACTTTATTGAATGCACCTTTCTTATTAAAATTACTGCTTTCCTACCAGAGCTATTTTAATGGGATTAATAACTAAATGAAGAATCTCCAAGGTTCTGGAAGCATTAGATATATCTGGTAAGCTTTAGACTTGGGTTATTGTGTATAGAAGTAAAGGACCTGCAAAAGCGATGGAGGATGGACTATTCCTGGATTGGGGGGTTAGGGAAAGGAATATATTGCACATTTATATTACCTTAAAATCTGTAAGTGCGCTTCAGTCCATTGCCCCAGTTCCCAATAAATACATACAATTTTTTTTTCAGTATCTGTTACAATTTCTCTGTACATGTAAGGACTAAGCTCAGAAATGTTGAGCTGCAGCTTCTCTACAGTGTATTCTCTGTGATGTGCTATAATCAGTGCTGAATATTTTTCTGTATAGTATCTTGTTTTGCTTAGTGCAGCTGTACTGTAGCATACCTTACATTTCTTGAACCAGAAGGATAAATCATGGTTACATATTTACATAACTAAATGAAAGGGTGACAGAATGCCAGAGAGGAAAGTACTGCACTGGAAACTGATGCCATAAAATCATTTATCTAGCTGTTAATACTGGATATTTTCTAAAGATCTTAGGCCCAGAAAGCATCTAAAATTGATTTCTGTTCTGATAAACACAGATGAAGTAAAACCAAGAACCAACAAACCTGACAAGACTGGGCCATGGAAAACAGAACCACCTTGAGCTTTGGTAAGTGTATATTTTTTTTTTTTTTTTAACTGAAAATTCTTTTTTTTTAGTTTTGCAAATCTTAAAAACAGTTTTAATTTGCTGGGGACTTTTGGAAAATAGGAGAGATATATGGTTTGCTTTTTAACAAAAAGTAAAGTTGTGAAGGAACAGCTTAATATTTTCCTTTTCAAATTTTTTTTTTTAAAGGTTCTGTTTTGAAAACAAGTTAGTGAGGTTTTAAAGGGAGAAAACAAGCTTTGTTCTTAGGAGAGCATTCCAGATACTTGCCTCAAAGATAAACTTTATTAACTAAGGAATAGAAAAAAAACTAAAGTTAGATGTTTAATTTGTCTGTTTTGGAAGAAAGACTTGATATGGTGGGAGCCCTTTCCATATTGTGAGGTCATTTTTTTACCACTCCTGGTTTCCCTGATCCTTGGGTTCACCAGTGGTTCTTAGCAGTTTGGTGCATCCATGTATTCCTAGGAGCTCACGTATGCTGGTTTACAGATGATGTTTTCCCGTCAATTTAAAAACCACAAGTGTGCGTAGCCGTTCCTGCTAACATGTTTGACACAACACTGCAGTCTTACAGGAAATGGTACTGTTGTTGAGATGGCAACATTCAGAGAGAATTGAAATACAGAAGCATTTAGAGTATTGAAAGAAATAATGAATGTTTTGGCAATCTGGAGAAAACTTAGTTGGGGCAAAACTGAAATAAAATGCCCTTTTATAGCATGAAAC
The DNA here is from genome assembly GCA_024605025.1 of Megaceryle maxima. NCBI lineage: Eukaryota > Metazoa > Chordata > Aves > Coraciiformes > Cerylidae > Megaceryle > Megaceryle maxima. The sequence continues at coordinate 17,308 of JANHGN010021771.1, read as the reverse complement.
ATTTGAGTATCAATGTATAAGGTACCTGTCATGCTGTAGTGCAAGATCTCTAGATCCATTTATCACTAGGAAGAGAACTTTCAGCAGAGAGGGTGGTACAGTATTATCAGATTGACTTTTTTCCAAACAAAAGACATTTCCCCAGTTTCACTCCAAGGAGAGCCAAGCTAAGTTTTCATTGTTCTGCTTATCTTCACTTTTCACTGATGTCACCCACCAAAGCATGCTAGCTTGCCAACACTGAACTTCAGTAGAACTACTCTGCATTTGGCTTCATGTCAGAAACAGATGTGACTAAAGTTGGGTTACGCAGAGTGTCATAGGCATACATGTTTTTACAGTATAAAGACCTTAATCTTTGAGTTGATAACTTGCATTTCCATTTTGTACATACATTTATCTGTAACTTTACTTTCATTTTGTACCTGAATCTGCAAATCCTGTTTTCAACTGCAGATAAATAGGAAAGTAACTGAGCATTAAAACAGTTCAGCACTTTTAGTCCAGTTGCCCTCCTCTTTAGAGTTATCTAGTGGTAAGAAGCTAAAGGCAGCGAGTTTATATACGGTGCAGGGAGCTTGTACTTCAAATCCATAACTGTGCAGCCCATTGTTTTAATTGGTAGGTATTGATGGCAGGAGTAAACAGCAGATCACTCTGTTCACTATCTTTGCATAACTTCTGAGGAAAGACAATGGACCAGCCAGTGGGTGCAGGGATTGCTGAGGAAGTAACTGATAGCGCTGATCCCTCATGGTTGGTGCTTGTTTAGAAGTTGGTGCTTTTTTCCTTGGAGGAATCTCATAGATCCACAAATAGTGTTACGTACAAATTTTATACAGCTTATTGTGTACAACTTTACATTTCTTTGGCCTTTGAAACAAAGCTTTTAAAGAGCTTTGTGAAGACGACGGGTGACTTTATTATCTGTATCTGATGTGAACACTGATGTACATGTGCTCTTGTGTCAAGAAGGCAAGAAACCACCATGCTTTTTAGCAGTGGAAGTAGCATGGCTGTAAGGGAGAAGAGGGAATTAACCTTACTGAGTAGTCAAGGTAATTTATCAGTAGTCAAGGTAAATGATCTCCTGTGTCTTAGAAAAACATAGGTGTAATTAATTTATATTTTAAGTCTGTCCACAGTTTTAGAAAACAATTTTAGGTACTTCTAATGAGCTGTTCAGCCAGAGGATTAACCAGAGCAAATAATTTTAAAAAATGTGTACTTAATCTATTAACTTCTTCGTCATCTTTCTTGTTTAAAAATAGAATTAAAAGTAGTCCTAATAACTAGCTCTGCCTATAGCCACTATTAAAAATGAAGTTTTAATCCCAGGCACAGTGAATTTGAGAAGAATATTTTAATTCACTGATCAACAGGACTGAAGAATCAGGATTAAGAGGGAAGACTTAGCCTTTGTAATCCTTATTTATTGATATAATAATAGAAACTGTTGCCCAAATTTAAGAACTGTGGAATTTCATGCCACCAAAAACTAGTTGCAGTTCTCCGACTTGGTGGTTTTGAAACTGGTAGGTGACTAAGGGCCAATACCTGTGTGTGCATGTGTGTTAGAAATGGAGTTCCAAGTAGCATCTCTGCAGGGAGCAGCTAACTACATCTGCAGCTGCCTATTGTTGGTAGTTAGCTGTCCTCTGGCAAGTGCAGTCAATCACAAATGGTAATCTGTGTGCAAACTTCTATCATGGAAGAAATAAGCTGCTGCTGTTGTGACTTAGAAGTAGATGTGGAAAAAAGGCTGTATTTGGTACAGAGAAACCCAAAAGTGATTGTACAAAACAATCAAACCAAACCAACAGCAGCAAACAAAACAGTGTTCTCACTTGCCAACATGATATTGTCATTCCTCCACTAAAGCGTATAATTTTAAAATTTGCTTCAGAATTACAAATTCTGTTAAAAAGAACATTACTATTAGCTTTGTTTAGACCCCCTGCAAATAAGTTCAATTTGAGTAGAGAAAAATTATATGTATTACATGTGACTGTAATGAAATTCTCTGCATTTTATGATCTTAAAAACACTGAACTAGAAGTAGCTCCAGTGAGAAAAGTCACATTATTCAAATATTTTCAGCATTTAAAAATACTTATAATCAAGAAAGCTAGCACTGAGAAATCAGACATTCAACCAGTAGGAATCATGCTGTAGTTGTCATTAGAAACCGTAATGTGAGTATACATTGTTTCAGAAATTCCCTTTTGCTAGGTACCGTCAGATGAATTTGACACTTCTGCTACTGTCTTGAGACGTATGCCAATCTGTGGAGTGACAGGACTCATGAACTGATGCAAAAACTGACTTAATCAGCATTACTGTGTTCCTTCCTGGACCAAGGAGTGCGTGCACTGAAGTGGCAAGAAAGGCAGTATGGCCTTGTGTCCCTTGACAGTGTTACTCAGGCCAGAAGTTTTTTTAATACCCATCTTCATTTAATCTTTTTGTTTATCACATCACTTAGAAATGTCCTGGCCTGTTAGCTGGGAAAAGAAATGTGAGCAATTCCCTTGTGTAGATATCTAAACCAGGTCTTTCTTCCAAAAATAGAGCAGAGGGACTAACGACCTGCATAATTAGTGGTTACAGCAGTTACGGAGGATATAAGAAATCTCTGCTCAAATCCCTCCTCTCTGTGCTGTTTTTTGAACGTACAGTTGCTGTGATCTAGTCAAGCAGCCTAAGGATTTCAGTCTTTTCTGTAGAAGGTGGGCCACTGTAAAATAACTGTATCAGTGAGTATATGTGGCTGGTTTGTTTTTTTTTTGGATAGTCAAGACACTTGCCTGAGAAGGGCAAGATCATGTTATAATTACATAAATACTGCTGAACTAGCCTCAAATCCCATCTGAATGTATGGAAGAACATGGATTTTAATCTTCCCCATCCAGAGGAACACTTTTGTTTCCATGCTGTTGGGTATTTAAAAATGGAAAAAAACAAAAAACAAAAAACAAAAAACAAAAAAACCCAAACAAAAAAACCAAACAAACAGGAACACTTCCATTTCTGCCTAGTTTGGGTGGGGAAGGTGCAGCCCATGCTTTAAGGCTGATGCATGAAACCTCACAGAAACACCTTGCCAAATCAGCCCAGTGAGGCAGAGGCACCTACCAGCTGCCTACATTCATGGCACCAGTGAGATGTACGCTGTTCCTTCCTAGGAGCCTTGACTGGCACAGATACGCACCATGGGGCCCTCAGATGCCTTCTGGCTACATCTGAGAACACAAAGCACTCCCCATATTAGTGGTGGACTAGGTTACGTGGCTGAATACTGCTAACTTTCTTTGTTTTCTTCTAGTTGACTATTCCAGACAGCGTTCATACTGTTGGTTTTTGTTGGGTTTTTTTTATTTACTTGAGAAACACAATAGGGCTGCTTGAATTCATTTGAGATGTTTGCCAGAGCTCTGATACTGATTTGATGTAAAAGCTGCAGAACTTGAGCTGTCTTTCATTTGGAAAGTGAGAGTTGTGTGGGCAGTGACCTTTTCATATTGGGTACATGCTTCCTCTTATCTACCTTTGGGCATGAGTGGTTTATTTTTCTAGCTTGGATAATACTATCTTTTGTTTTTTTTTCCTCCAGATGTATCTTCTTGTGTTTTGTTTACCTGTCTTGTATATTAAAGCTACACAGATTTTTTATTTTTTGCCATTCAGAAGTATTTTTACAGCTAATATAATTAAAAAGAGTCCCTAATTAGCCTGGATTTTATCACATTTCTGCCTGTATTTTTTACAAAAGCCCTTCCAAAACATTTTTTTTTCTTTCTTTTGTCCATGTGTCTTCATTATACCTCTCATTGCACAGACAAATGTGCCCCTGCACTAGTTTGTTTAAATCTCAAGTCTTTTCTAGCCAACTCTGCAAGGCATGTGGGAATTATTTATATGAAAGATATGAAAGATGCTACATGTGGCAGAGGTGCCACTGCCCTTTGCCTAGCAGCTTTACTGGGGGAGCAAAGGTTTGACCTACTTAGTGTTGAGCTGCAATGATGTTCTTTTTTTTTTTTTTTTCCATTTACACTGATCAGGCTAGCCAGAGAAGCTTTTGCCACTGAGGAAATGAAGAGTGTGGAGGTCTCTGCTGTAAAAGCAGCTTCAACTCTCCTTTCAAGAGTGAGAAGTTAAATTTATTTTAAGTAATGTGAATATATTTTAAATAATAATAACATGCAATATTATCAAGGTTAGTACTACAGCCTGTAGTTCTTCTAAGGGTTGGAATAGCTGACTCAGCATTGGGTAAGGCTTCCTGGGTGCTGGGATGCAGTGAGACATTGTCATCTTCCTCGGCAGCTTTTATTGTCTAGAGTTGCTTTGTGGCTGCATCTGCATTGAAAAAGCTGTTGACTTTTACACAGGTTTAACAAGTCTGGATGTATGTCTTGGTCATATCTTGGTTCCAGTCTCAGACTTGAGAGCCCAGACACAGTAGCTCTCTGTACCCTAGAGTCTGTGGAAAATAATAGTGATATGCTGCACGAGTACTCAGCTGGGGCAGTGAGGGCAACCAGGACTCCGCGCTAAATAGTTGGAGACAACTACAGACCTTAGTAGAGACGGAGGTTATAGAACTACTCTTACATAATTAAGGACGCTACTCACTTGCACTACCAAAACCTCTGCTTTCTCATGAGGATAAAGCAGTGAATGTGAAAGTATTGCCAGTGCCCTAAGAGGAGAAGTGGCCAGAAGTGCCGTACGCAGCAACAACTCTGGGCCACCCCCTTTCCATGAAGCGATAATGTAAGGCTGTGACTGCAGTGCTTCAGCAGGAGCTGAATGGCTCAAGCAGAGGGTTGGGGCCAGATAGGACACTTCTCTGGGCCAGCTCTCCATCTCCCTTTTTAATGACAGTTGTCATTCTCCTCCCAGCTGCTGGATTAGTTCCCCAGCTGGGTGAAAGGTGTTCTCTAGAGGCCTGCTGAGAATGGGAAAAGGCATCCTATCAATAATGTACTCAGTACCCAAGTTTGTTCTTTGGGTGTTATTTTTCTTTACCCAGTAACTGATCTTAAAATCAGGCTGGGAAAACATGAGATACACAAACCACTGTCTTCTTACAGCAAGAAGACAAATTCTGTCATCTCTATACTGTGTGAGAAGTTATTCGAGAGCAACTTTGTTAAAACCCGAATAAGGTTTTGCAGAAATACTGCTTACTTTACTAATTACACCATCTGGCTCTGAGTAATCACAAAAAGACTCATGATCCCTGACAATGGGCTAATGTACTTTTTAACATTGCCAGTATTGCACAGTTATTACAATCTTTCCCAATGAGCACTGGGACCTTAAGCGTGATGATATGAAACCTTTAATTATTAATGAAAACAAGCAATTTGTCTATGACCTTAGTTTGACAATCCATAAAATAGTTTCTCTCAAATGACAAATTAGCAACTTGGTTACAAAGAACAAAGTTTAAACAACACAACAGTTGTATGCACAAAGCTACCACGTCTTTCTTTTTTTTTGTGTGGTTGTTTTTTTTTTTTTTTGGCTTTTTTTTTTTTTAATCAAGAAAAAAATTTATTTATAAAAACGTCTCAATTTACTGTCAAGTCTCTAACTGAATACAGTGGTTTAGAACACTAATGGCCCATGCTTTTATATAGATTAGCCAAAGCATGAACACCCCCCAAAATAATTTTTCCTTGCTTTATGTTATGAGCCACAACAGTGTTAAAACTGGAACAGTAGTGAAAGCAACACAAGAGTTAGGAAGCACAGTTGCTTTAAGAGTAAAAGAAGTATTTTCTTTTGATGTCTCAGAATAATAAGAAAGTTAGAAATGGCAGAAACTCCTCTGTAGATTAGTCCATAGAAAGCATTGTCTCATGGGGCTTTGGAAAAATCCTGTCTGGTGGCTAATGCACTAGGGCATGATGAGATAGATTACAGAGCCCCCAGGCCAGTAACTTCTGAAGACAGCCTAAAATGTAGGAACAAAAATGAGAAAAAGGGAAAAGAAAATGAGGGGGGGGAAAAAAAAAAAAAAAAAAAAAAGAAAAAAAAAAAAGGCAAAAGAAAAAAAAAAATCTTCTCACTATTAAAAAAACTACTTGAGTACAACCAGCATAGAACAGCATTTCACTGCAGGCAAGTTTTCTCACACAGAGGTTGGTGGTTTGTTTTTTCTTTTTTAAAATTTCAGTTATTGAAACAGTTACAATAGTCCAGAATGATTTTACAGCAGTTTTCTAGAGCTGTTAAATAGCAGAGGTACCTTGACATTATTTTTCCTTCGTTATATTACAAACGGGGTGGGGGTGGGGGGGGGGAGGGGGGAAAGCCCAAAACAAACAACAAAACCAACCAAAACCCTGTTTGGATAAGTGCAAACTGTAACAATGGCAGTTCTACAAATGGTTACAGTGACAAAACTTAGTGCAAAGATGCTAAGGTGAAGAAAAGCCCACAGAATACAGAAATGACACAAAATACTGAGATAGTACTTAGCCCTATACAATAATAATCACACACTTTGAAATACCATGTTTTAAAAAATATTGCATTTGCATTGTGTTTTTAGTTTATATTAAAATGTACTGAATACAGTTCAATTGTTAAAGCTTTGTGTCCAAGGAGTGCAAAGTGGATGAACACGGTGGGCTAATGGGATTCTGGATTTGGAAGTGGCGAGGAAAACAATATTGCATTACTGAGTTATGCAACAGAAATTAAAAAGAAAGGTGGATGGACAAACGGAAAATGCAGTTAAAAACTAGTTCCAACAGTGAGCAACCAGCCATTACATCACCCAGCTCTCTTCAGTTTGGCTGCAACTTGGTGTCTGGTTTTAATTAATCTGAACATCTTGTTAAAGGGATGTTGTCTGTCCAGGCAGCAACCTTTGAATGTCCTTTGATAAGAGCTAGGTTTTGTTCATAATTACAATACAACCTGACTGCGTGATTAGTGGTGAGTTAAATAGGGATGTATTTTGTACAGAAACCTAACAAAAAGTTACCATTTTGGCTGAACAAAATACATGTGGGAGTGGGTACCAGAATAGTGACTGTGCACGTTTGACCTGTACCTACTTTTAAGTGCTAACAGAAATAAGTACTTGGTTGGTATATAGGAGTAAAATGCCTTCAGTGCTGAAGGAGGAACCTGCTCTCCCTCCCTGAAGTGGAGTTCTTACAATCATGTTTTTCCAAAACAGAATAAAATTGTTGCACCCCCTTAAAAGAACAAAGTGGAAAGGCACAGGTGCCTGATATTTTTTCTTGTCTTCAATCATTTTAATATAGCAGTTTTTCTCAGAGCAAAAAGCCCCATTTGTTTTATGCTTAAGTATCTGAGGTTTGGTACTTTCCAGCCCCCACCTCCTGCTCGCAGGTAGGTGTTGGGGCAGGGAAGGTGGGTGTCTTGAGGCCTGTCAAGAGCAGCAGGATGACCCTGGGGGCCAGCAATGCACATGGGAATTCAGGAGCACTAGCAATCATCAGAAGTGCCAGATTTGCAGGTGCTAGCAATAGGTGCCAGTTTGCTGTGGAAAATTGTTCTGCAGTTGGAAGGAGGGATCACTTCAGATGGATCTAAGTCTATTTATATGCAAGGCGGCATTGCCAGAGCAGAACCCGGCTGTCAAAATTTTGCCTCATTTATGATTTTTTTTCTTTCTCTTCAGGTGTCTCCTTGCCATGTTGGGGCCACCCTGCCATGCTGCAGGGCTGCCCGAGGGCTGGCCCTGCCTGTGGCCCCAGCATCGGGACGGCATCACCAGAGGAAAGCCCCCAGACTGCCAGGGAAAGCCGCTGGGCTGGCTCCTGCCTGCTGTTGGAACTAGTTGGTAGGTGGTGCCCGGGTGTTAGTTGTTATGGAGAGCGGAAGACGACTTGAGTCGGCAACAGTTAACACTAGCAATTTAACAGAAAATAAAAGATGCCGTATTGTTTCCTTGATAACTAGGATCTACCACAGACTCTTGGTAGAGCTGGCAAAGCTTGCATTGTGTCTCATCCCTTCAATATGGAGCAAACTTCTGGCGGTCAGATTTCTTAACCCCACTCGTCGAAGGAATTTTGGCAGTGTAAGCGGACAAACTCCCCGTGGCCCCCGCAGCGGCCGCGGCATTTAGTGCCAGGAGTGGGACAGTTTTCATGCCAAGCAGACTGGAGACAGGAACGGCATAGTGGGTGGTTGGCAGAGTTGGTAGGGGAGGGGGGGTACTGACGGTAACGGCGGAGGCGGCCGCCAGCACGGCCATGGAGGTGGGGGTGGAGGTAGGGGTGGCAGACTGAGAGAGGTTCATGTTGAGGTCAACAGGGGTCGTGACGGAAGCGGTCTGGGTGCTGACTTTAGCCATCTCTAAGCTGCAAACGAAGAGAGGAAGAGGAACAAACAGGTTGGGAGGGTCCAGCCAGGGTGGTGGGGCCAGGAGGAGGAGGAGGAGGAGGAGGAGGAAGGGACGGAGGGAGGGATAGCAACCACGAAAGGGCAGGATTAGATCAGTGGACGAGGGGGACAGACAAGTGGGGGGAGAGAGAGAAAAAAAGGGAAAATGAGGGTCAAAGGAGGAACATGTTATGTGTTAAAGAAGAGAAATAACAAAAGGGTTTTTAATGATTTGATGGTGAAAACATTACTGATACTAAAGTTCTTTCAAAAAAAGAAAGAGAGGTTGGGGGGGTTGCTAGTTCATTTTACATATGAAAAAAGAAATCTAAGGTATGCAGGTAATGGCAAAAAGATGGAGAAAACGAAACTTAAAGGAAAACTTAAAATAACTATGAGATTTACTCCCCAGCACTAACATGGTGAATTTTGCTTTTCAAAATGACAGTATTTTTGAAAGGGGGACGCGGGGGGTTTTGGTAATTTTTTCAATTTGTCAATTTTGTGACAGAAATAGTACCCTTTGTCATTTTGCTAGGATGAGAGGAGACTGAGCAATGATTTGCTGCTTCCATCTAAGGCATAAAGTTTTGGTTTGGTAGGTGTTTTTTGGTTGTTTTTAAGTTAAAATTTTGTTTCGTTCACTGTAAGGTCAATGTGCATTTTTCATATAAAACAAACCCAATTAGCCAGTGTGTTCACTTCGGTTTGTATTTTCCCCAGACTTCCTGTGTTTGTTTTTTGTTTGTTTGTTTTTCTTTAAATCACAACAAAGTACTTATGCAATCTAAATCCTAAAGGAAATTAGTAAAAAAGGATGACAGAAAAACACCCCGGCTTCCACAGCAGCAGCATCCTTTCTGAGCTTGTGGCAATGGTTACAGTGAACATAAAAGAGCTTACCAACTGACAAACAAGGTACTACATGGATACAACATACACATCATCAGACAGACCCCACCAGCATGAGGAAGTTCACAGTGACCCAACCTCCCAGCCCAAGGCAGTGACCAGCTTGCTGGAGGATGTAGGTATCAAACCACCTTCACTTCAGCCTAACTCCACCCATCGTCAGGCAAGATGAGTTTGACCCATGTACATGGTTTTTCTGTACATTTTTAGACTTTAAAATACAGTAATTTCAAGGATGCATTGTTTTGTGGGTTTTTTTTTTTTTTTTTTTTCAGATAACAAAATGTTTACCAAGATAAACCCTTTCCTTTGCTGTTTGTTTGTTGCAGCTTGTGCACTGTCTTCTGGTTCAGCAAACAACCTAAACACTAATTTCAGGATGAGCTTTGCATGTTACCAGCTGGGACGTATGGCAGCCCGGCATATAAATAGGACTGTGGGCTAGAAAATCTTTGCTAGCTACAGTTACACCTGTATGAATTCCAAGCTGTTTGTTTTGTTTTGTTTTTCCCAGTAATTACTAAGTTGTCAGGCTCCTAAGATGAGCTGAGGAGCTACAGCAGCTTCTTCCTCCCAGAGTGGAGTGCCAGCAAGCAACTGACTGGCTGTGCAGAGGACCTGCCACTTCCTTATCAAATGCCAACAGGCTTGGGGAACCTTTCCAGCACAAGGTTTGTGCTGGTCCCTGTTGGTGCTAGGGGATGGGTGTGCAGGCTTAGAGAGCAGCTGTAGCCAGCCTACAGGTTGGGAGGGGAGCGTGGTCACTCTGATGAGGGCTTGGAAGAGCCTCACTTTTCCTTGCCTTAGACTTACATGCTGTTTGAAGAGTAGCAACCCCTGGTCTATTCAGTGGCCAGAGAACTGCAAGGACCGGGAGCCCTGCCCGCTTTGCACAAGGGCAAGGGCGCTCAACCGGCACTATACAGGGGATGGGGATGTTGGACTAAAGCTTCCCAAAGCCGTGCTGCTGAGTCTAAAGGATACCTGAAGCAGGTCTGAGCTGGGGCAAGGAGCATGGAGGAGGGGGAAATGCTTAGAGGGCTCTTGGAATATTAACTCCTTGATGGCCTTTGCTGGGAAGTTGGAAGGGGCTTGTCTTCTCTGAGGGGCCAGGAGGGGAGGAGGGTGAGTGTGTGAAATGAGACCTGTTTGTGGGAGGTAAAGATTTGGTTTTTCCTACCCTGTGGTGTTTATCTGCCCTCATGGATGAGCAGCTCAGATTTTTTCTAACCCTTGCAGCAGAGTTGCTCTTTGCAGAGAGAAAAGCATCCTTGTGCTGTTAGCCGTGCTACTCGCAATCTACTCACACAGTGGGATTTACATCAAGAATACTGAATCAGTGCATCCAGCTCCAGGGTACATCCTCAGCTTGGGATGTAGGACTTGCATGGTGATAACTTAGAGGTTTTGAAAACCTCAGTTTATACAGTTGGATTTTTTTTTTTTCTCTTTCTAACTCGGTATTATTCTGAGAGGGGGGCATATAGAATGATAAAGCAGGAGTCAGTGTTTCACTAACTCCAAATTTGCCTACCTTGCTTTTAAAAAAACCCCTACAAAAATCCTTTGACTGGGGGGCTATTTGAGCCTGAGCTTTTTCCTGCACCAGCAGGGAGAATAGATCCCACAGGCTAAATGCTGGTGTTGGTAGCAGCCAAACACCCTGTCTCTGGTGTACTTGCACAGGTATAATTAAAGCAATTATTTGCCCTGCTTCACATTTATTACTGGTAGGTAACACACATGGTGAAAGTATGTCAGGTTAGCTATCAGCTGTCCTGTGACTGCAGCAGTTTCCCAAAGCAATTGTAGATGCAACAACATGGAATTTGAAAGCGGATGAGGCAGCCATCATACAAAATGTCATGGTGCCAATTTTACACTGTCCCTTTGAAGATCTGCACTTTATGCATATATACACCAAAGGCCACGTCCTGCATCACACCAAACTGGTGAAAGGATTAAAGCCTGAGTCTGGCTTTGGTGGCCCTGTTATCTCCGTGAATGAACCTCTCATCAAAATGGCAGTAAAAAAATATCTTCAGGAAACTGCTCTTCAACAAGGAACAAATGCTGCTGGCTACAATTCATTTATAATCCAAAGTCAAATATTACAGGAAGCATAAACGGTGGTTCATTCTTAATAAAGCTAGAAGATGAAATTGGATAATGAAAATCCAGTTACTACAGTGGAGACCAGTTAAGAGACAGAAGATTTTACAGGAAATAAAGACAGTTCTACTGCAGACAAGCTAGGACACATTCTACTCATACAGAGGTCAGCGTTCAAGTAGTCAATACAGAAGCAAAACAGTACTTTAGAAAGATTTAAATCTCTGTCTTGATATTGTAGCAATGTACTTATATATCTATAATTTAGAGTATATTATATACATATTCGACACCAGATTGCAATAAAAGTCTTAAAACAATTATTCTATAGATGTCAACTTTGGTTGGAGGAGCATTTAAAGATACACACAGAATGTTTCAGGAATACTGTGGATAATTCTTTTACATCCTATGCTGCTGTGAGACGTTTTATGCAGAAACACTGGTTCTGGAAACCAAATCCACAAGGCTGACAGATCTTGTGGGGGAGAGGAAAATAAAAAGTCCACCTTACCCTGAATGCTTATATGGCTTTTATTTATTATAACTGTTATTTTGACATGTCAGACTATACCGTGGGCAATCTCACTATTGTACTCAGCTCTTCCCCAACACTGTTTCATGCCAACATCTTTAAAAGAGACATCAGTACTTGTGGCAGGTATAGGACCGACAAACACTGAAACTGGCTCCCAGTGTGCACAGGCAGCGGCAGGTGAGACCTGCCTCTCAGAAACCTGCCTGAGCACCTAAACCCCAGCTAGAGCAGACCTCCCTCTTGCCTGGAAGATTCTCGGTTTGTCATCCAGTGAGACTGCCAATAAGCACTGCTGCTTTGGTGGCATCTAACTGGACAGAACTTTCTCTTGTGTAAGGAGAAATCTGGAGGATTGTCACTTTTTAAAATGAAAAAGCCACCTTAATGTCCTATGTTACCTTAGAGCTTAATTTATTATACATTACTTTTAGAGTCTTCATTTACAAATGAAGTCACTTCATCTAAATACAGTTTCAACACATGGTACATAATAATAGATGATGGTTTATTGTAGATGATGGTAACAAATAACTTCTATCTAGAAATTCAACAGGAAGAAAATACTTTTTGTTCTGGTTTCACAGGGTATAGATAGAGTAGCCGTAGTATATGACTGCTGAGTTTTCTTCTTTGCGACTGTATGTTAAAATACCTTATATATATCCCATTACATCAAAAGAATCATTAAACAGTAATAAACAGAAGTGTGAGAGTTCATAGGCTTTTCTAAAGTGAGTCAAACAGAGGTTTGTTCACTAGAGTTTCTGTCTCTGGTGAGCAGCTCACTGCAACTCCGTTAATAAGTGCAATATTTTATTTGCATGCTTTAGCTGTCCTGAAGATCTTAAAGTGTTATCTTCTGAGATCCAGATGCATGCCATATGGTGTTTGTGCAACTAAAAATGAAGGGGTCTATTCTCGTCTCGATGTGTGGGGAATCCCTGAACACCAAGAGAAGAACATATCCTTAAGGGTTAAAGGAGGGAACACATTTTTATTTGATTACAGGGCTTACGGAAGTGACTTATATTTGCTACAAAGAATATAAATCAAAAGAGCTGTAGGTTGTTTTAGGATTGTGGAACAGCTTATCTTAGGCTTTACGATGCCACCTCAGTATGTTTTTCCCTAGTAAACTACTTTCAAACTGAATTATAAAATGTAATACTTTTGTTTTACTGTAACAGGTGCACAACCTTTTTCTCTATTGACATTTACAGTGGCTTGTAGTGGTGCACTACAGAACTGAAGCTGTAGACCTGCTATGACTACAACCCTCTATATAAATCACATACTTTCTACTACCTTAACAGCAAACATAGTTAAACACAAATCTTGTTTCATATCACAACATTTTTGGGGGGTGAAGGGAGGTGGGGAGGGTAAATGAAAAGGAAAGAAAAACACAAAACAATAAAATACATAGATACTCCCCCTCCCCACAATATATTGCCTCAGTCCACCATTTACAAGTAGATCTAGGAGACAGCACTACATCCCTTGCACTTTCTTCTCAGGATAATTACAAATAAAGGTGGTATGAGTTTTAATATTTTTTCTAAATAATCATATCAAAGCTGATAGAGACTTAAGCCATAGCAATGGCTGAGCTAAACAGCCAGTGCTTTCATTAATTCTGGCTCCAACAAGTGGAGAAGCAGATCACCTCACCCTGAGTCATTAGGGAATGCTTTCTACAAATTTGTGATGCTGTCTCTGAAAAATTAAATCCTGTACCTCTTTAGCAACCAAATGTCAATTTAATAACAATTCTGAGTGGCACTTTCCAGTTAGTAAATGAAATCTGGTTTGCAATCTGTTTCATTATATTTGCCATTTAGGACAGTGAAGTGAGTCTGTGAAAAGTACTTTCTTCTAAAGAATTTATGACTGTTTAATTTATCTGCCTATACTTTAGGTGGATGCTATTGTGAGTATTCAGATTTTTCAGCTGTTGCCATTCAATATGTACCTGGAATTGCACCGGATTAAGCTCCTTTCCATATAAACCAACAATAAACACAGGTTCTAATGATACAGGCTTTAGAAATCATTAGGAACTGAATAATACTATGCAAAATGGACACTGTGAATCAACTTTCTGGATCTATCCGGGACAGACATTTGCTGGAGAGCAGACAGAGCAATCTCGCAGAAGCGTTATCACTTACAAAGCAAACTTACCTTGCATTAATGAGGTACTGTGCTAAGCTGATGTTTGCAGGGGATCCTGTGATTGTAACTTGTCGTTCTGCGGAGCCTTCTGTGGCATTAGCAATCTTGATCTGCGCTCCTGACATCTGCCTGATTTCATTTATCTTACTGCCTTGTCTGCCAATAATGCAGCCTATTAACTGGAGCGGGACAAAGACTGAAATTAGTGCCACAGACACAAGCAAAAACCACTTAACTACAGCTTGTAGTATTGCTAAAAACATGGTTATGAACAGCTCAAGCTCAAACCAGAAGATTTTTGCTGTGCTGTTGGGAAGGAATAACTAGTGCAGTCTATTGGATCTATGGTCATGTTTTTAAATTCAGTTTTTCCGCTACATGGTTATCAACTCGCTATCAGATTATTTCACTTTTTTCTGTGGCAGAAAAGGACAGCGTGCTGTAGTGCCGCCGAATACAAAACACAGCCCACCCTGACTCTCCAGCAGCAGCAGCAAGCCGAGACCAGCAGCTGGAAGTCAGGCTGACTGCCCACAGCTGCTGCCATGCAGCTCTGCACCCTGCTGACAGTCTCAGAACTCCCTGGGCACGCGTGGGCCTTGCTTGGCCAGTTACTGCCCTATTAAAGTCAGTGGTATTTACAGCTCTGTAGCTGCTGGAAGGAGTAGATGTAAGAAAGGCCTGAAATTTCTCTGTTCCTTTGCAGAAACTTACCAAAAACTCATGCACAAAACTGAGCTTAACTTCTCAGTGTGTGTCCCTAGATTTCCTATTTCAGGTTTTTGTTTTTGTTTTTGTTTTTGTTTTTTAAGAATTGCATTGGTGTCATCTTCACCTAACAGTGTTTTAAAGGTTGTTTAAATGCTCCTTGTAACATCACAAGCTTCTCAAAGCTGTGTGCAAGACCTTGAGAAAGTGTTTAGCAGCACGGGGAACTGCTGCAGCTGGGGTTGGGGTGAGTGTGATGACTGTGCTGGGGTTTTGCTCCTCCAGCATTGAGAGCCCCCAGGAGCAAGTGGGCACCAAACCAGCAGCTGAGATGTTTTGGCTTCTGTAAAGATGAGATGGGAACTTCTGTTTTGTGTTTAGGAAGGATGTGTGCTGACACACTCAGCAATGGAAAGAATGAGTAGAAAATGGAAACTTTACAGATCTGGTAACATTGGGATAACGTTGCCAGTTTGGCAGGACATGCCAAGATGCAGAGACTACCTTCCCCCCCACATCCTTTCTGCTGCTTTGGTTACCCTTACTGGTTCTGTAGTATCTTGCCAGAAACAGACTTGTATTGTCCAGACAATTTATAACAAGACACCCTCCCCCTCAATGTAATGCTTGCTTCATGCTCAGGGACAACCAGAAAGTCAAATCAGGTACCTGGGCAGCCAAAACAGAGACCAAACACAAGAGGAGCACCCAAGAGGAAGAAAAATGGGGTTTCAGGAAACACAGATTTCTTGTCCTGTTCAAACATGAGCTCCCTATCCTCATCCCAAGTCTTAGTGTGTGACTGCATGTGCCAGTGCAGAGGACCTATACGAGCTTCATGATTTCTTCCTGTGTCAACAGGAGAATGCAGACTGCACTCAGAAGAGTGGAAATCGGATAAAATTACTTGTTGGAAAAAGCACACACTGTTAGCAGCACAGGGATCCCTAAGTATCTGTGTCCTATGCCTCAGTCTCACTGGCCTCCACAGTTCACAGGTAATGAGGGTGAAGCAGGAGAGAAGTGCACAGACAGTTGGCACCAGTGCCAGCCAGGAATGGGGTTAATTTTTTTATCAGTGTGCCATCAGCATGAGGAAAGAAAGGCATTTCTACCAGAGCATCATTATCCAGCAAAGCTGGCAGCACTAGATCTCCTCTTATCTGCTAAAACCTGATGATGGGCTTCCATAATTTTGTTACCATGATTCATTTTCATGCCATACTGTAGCTCTTTTCCCAAATTTGGTCAGAAGTGTTCACTACTGCAGCAGCAGAATGGAGCACAGAGTGGGGAAAAACCTTGGGTCAGCTTTACTTGACTGCTAGTCAGATTTGTTCCCCCAGATACTGGAATGTCTTGAAATGGCCAATAGGAGTGGAGGCTGACAGTATTTTCTTCTGTGATGACCACCATCTAATAGCTTTTTTGCAATGATGATCTTAAAGCGACTGGTCAAAAATCTGTCTGTCGCTACTGATGATCTTATGAAGCAGTGACCAGGATTTAGTCTCTGTGAAGCAGATGTTATGATGCCTGTCACATCTTCATAATTCTCTGATACTTCTCACCCAATGTGCAGATCTGAATATGCTTCTGCTTGCTTTAATAACTATGTCCTAAGTGCCAACAGAAGTGGACTGTCAAGTGGACTGCACTTACTCAGTCTATCCAAAGCTGAAGAGTGTAACTCTGATAAAACTACCTGGTATGAAAAAAATGCAAAGATGTATAAAACTACATTCTTTAGAAGAACTTCAAGCAGTCCAGCCCACAGGTGTCAGTGTTGTGGCATTCACAGCAGAGGAACTGTGTGAGACTGCTGGCTCTTCAGGCACATTGTGAGACATAGACTAACATGTCCAATTCACCAGAGAAAGCACTTGCCTGGTCACTCAGGAGGCTACTGCTTGTATCTTCTGGGGATTCTCCAGTGCAACTTGTAACCCACGTGGGTCAGTACAGAGCATTTGCAATCTAGCTGATTTTGAGTAAGGTAGTGAGGATTCAGTCCAGACTGGTTGGGGATACTGGTGATGCAAGCATCTCCAAGAGAGGTTTAGTGACCTTCAGTCTGAAGCGCTCCAAAATCATCCTTTGCTGCTGTGACAATGGACTGCTTGAAGATGCTCTGCAAGCCATGACACAACCTGCAGCTTACACAGAATACACTTCTCCATTTGTCACCCAGGAAGGACACTAGTGCTGGGGTCTCTGGGGTGACTTTCCCAGTACATACTGGTTATGGTGAAATTTGTGTACTACCTTAATACTAAAGTGCTGATGAATTCTGAAGAAGTTCAAGAGACAGTTTTTCATATACAAAGCTTTAGGCCATGGACATTCGGTTTTACACAAAAACACCTGCCCTGCCTTGCTTTGAGATGAAACCATGTCAAACTGCATTCAAAAATATAATTCTTGGAAGACTGCTTTTTCTAATGCCATCAGCTGTGTCCCCTGTCATTCTGTAGCCCGCCCCCC
>JANHGN010021769.1:0-66780 GCA_024605025.1 Megaceryle maxima | reverse complement strand
ATGTCTATAAACTGGCTTGGCTTTCAATATCTTTTTTTTTTTTTTAATCTAAAAATTAGGCAGTAAAATAATATTGTTAGGATGTTAGTCCTAATGTCCTTAGCAATGACCTCAGGAAGAGAAACTGCATCTGAAAGAGATCCAGACTCTCGCAGTTAAGACTACGTGCAGGTACTCTATCTGATTAGGATGCTATTCCATTAGCCATTTTGGAGAGGAAGTCTCTCCATAATTATTTGAAAATCAGCGTCAAAAGCCATTCATCAAGATTTCACTTCTAGTTTAGTTACTTATCCTCAACTTTGTGTACACAAATCATCACTGTTACTGTCACAGCAGATCATGAGCTTCTGCAGCAATAGCTGGCTTCCTGACAGTGTTTGTTTTCTTTGTTACAATTAGTACATATACTACACCTAATAATGGTTGTCCTACCTTATTTCTGTATTTCCTCATCCTGCATGTTCAGCAATAGCAACTGCCTCCATCTCACTTTGGTTTGTCTCTCCAGAAAACCCGTCACTATACCTTGTCCCACACTAACTCCATCTATTGCTTCTTTGATCCTGAAAGCTGCAAATAACTGGAAATGATGATGACTCAGGCTTTGACAAGAGCAGACGAAATTGCTGCTTTACTTTTGATGAAATGTTTGCCCAGCCACTCAACTGTGGTGGCACGTAAGCCCCAGAAGGTGAGTGCTAATGACATTTTTCACTACAGTGCAAATTAGAAGTAAGCTGTGAATTGTAACTCTCCTTTCACAAACCTCCTCCAGAGCTGAAGTTTTCAAGGTTCTAATTTCATAATAACTTGGACCCACCTGGACACGTTCCTGTGTGACCTGCTCTAGGTGATGCTGCTCTGGCAGGGGGGTTGGACTCGCTGATCTTTCGAGGTCCCTTCCAACCCCTGCCATTCTGTGATAATTAGATTTCAAAGATCAGAACACCATTAGTGATGCAGCGGGTACTGTGAGAGCTTTGCAATCACTGCAAATCAAGACTGAACAATAATATCAAGTGCCTGACTTAGATGAACTTGTGTTTTCCAGTTTTTGAAAAGCTATGTCCAGGCTACATGGAAATAAAAAGGAGAAACCCCAGCCAACAGGCTACTTAAAAGAACCTCAGCAAAGCAGACATTTCAAGGTAAGGAAGCAATACTTTTAACTGGCTGTATCAATTAAACAAACTTCCAGACTTTATTTGCTGAGATGTCATCTGATTCCCAAGACTCCAAAGCCATATTTTTTAATCTTTTTTTTTTTCTTTGCTCTTCAGTAATAAGTCTTTGGTTTCTTGTAGTTCCATCAAATATCTATCAGCCAGGCTGACGTTTTGAACAATAGGTGAAGTCTGTAGGCTCAACAGCACAAAAAACCATCAGACTTTTCAGAAAAGAAGGGAAGATACTAAAAAGTGCTTCATTAACAAAAATAAAACAGATTAAGAACCCTGTGTTTTGGTGAAGGGAATAGCCATGTGTTAAGAAGCTGCCTTTTGAATTCAGGCTGAAGATCACATCAGATTTGGCCAAGTTACAGATCTTAAAATACTACTTCAACATACTACTCAGGGAGTTGCTTCACAGCTCTGACCTCGGAGGTTTCTATCATCCCTGTGCAGTTTTGGTACCTCTGCAGGTTCCTACAAACATCAACACTACCCATGCACCATGCCTAGAGGGATGGAGACAGTCTTTCTCTAAGAAGCAATTCTAACAGTCAGATGTGAGATTCTGCCTCCCCTTGCTGCTCACCAGCTTCTCATTCTGGTGTTACACCAGTATAAAGCCCTGATTGAAACACTCATACTCTCCTCCAGTTTTCATCTGTGCTCCACAACTTAATGCCTGGATTTTCAGCCCTTCTCCATTCACAGAATCAGTCTGCTTATCTCAAGACAGCAGTTTATCAGAATACTTACTCTCCTTTATTTGCAAAGCAGAACTTGTGGGGAGTGGATTTGGTCTTTCAAAACTGGATCAACTCTGCAAATCAGATCCAAGTATTTTATGCAAGGTAGACAAAAAAAAAAAAAAAAAAAAGGCAATTGGAAAATTAATGGACAGTTGGGGACATGTCATTTTTCAATGAGTTCACAATACAACAATACACAGGAACTCTGTATTTCAGCCCTGAAGCCATTTTCTTGCTGCCTTCTACTCCCTATCTGACTTTCTTCACCATGCAACTTTTCCACTCCCCGAGGCCAGCATTTTACTGATAAGAATCACTGTCATTACACACTGGTTTAATACCAGCAATGGGTTAGAATAAAAATCATCATCAGACAGTTTCTAATTACGTTGCAGTTACACGTAAGGCAGCCTAAATAGTATTTCACATGTATCTCTTCACTTTGCAGTTTTTACAGCCTAGGAATAACCTTTCAGCATTTGTGCGTGTAGGTGTGCTCCTAACACTATGTCTAAGCTCTCCTAAACTAGTTAATATTTCTTCTCAGAGAAGACTAGCACAGTATTTGCTGGTTTTGAAGCTTAGCTATAACACATACATAAAAAAACTTGTCTACCACTCGATAGAAATACAGAGGTGACAGGCAGAGAGTATGTCTGTGTAGTGAGGGAGGAGGATAGAAAAACAATACAAGACCCATTCACAATTAGGCCAAGCTTCACTTAAGATAGCAATTGAAAATCTTGCTCGGTCTGATGACAGAATTCTCCTCTACAACAACTTTCAGGACCCGCTTGGCTCTGTTCCTGTGTGGGCTGCCCTGGGTGACCCTGCTCTGGCAGGGGGGTTGGACTCAATGATCTCCAGAGGTCCCCAAGGTGTCCCTCTATACTTTCTAATAAGGTTTGAAACATCATCCATGACAACATTAGACACTTAAGTATTCCTGAGTAAAAATAACTTAATATGCATGAAACCATTCATCAACCAACAAAGATAATGAACAGCACAGAAAAAAATCATCTATCTACCACCTAATGGGGTAACAGGCGTTGTGCTCCAATTCCATCCAGCACAGAAATATTTATGAAAAATATTGACAAATTAGTTCACACTTGCAGGCAACAAAATAAGGCACGTGTTTATCATGCTTTGAAGAATTAAGAATCCCAGTTAAGTATAAAAAGAGCACTGTTTTCACAGTAGAACTGATTAAATAGCTCGAAAGCCTTCCCAGATAAAGGACAGCACAAGTTTCTATGAGGAATAACTGATTTGTTGTGAAGCAGGAGTATAAGCTCTGGAGGACGTTTCAAACCTCATTTTATACTTAAAAAGAAAACAGTAAAAGGTTCAGGACAACCACAGCAAAATCATTCAGTCAACACTACAAACTCAGGGTTTCCTAGTCATCAAAAGTGTATTCAGGCAATTAATAATTGAGTTCTCTAAAAGCAAATAAGCCTAACAACATCATTTTATAAGCTTCTCAGCTTATAAACTCAAAATTTTATCATCAGTTCTATTACCATTTTCCATCTGTAAATTTATAGCATGTTAAGAAGCTGTTTCCTTTAAAGTAAGCGGTAGGGGCTGAGGAATACTTAATAGACCAGAAACTTAGAAATCACTATTCATACAACTAATCTTTTTTTAAACAGAATTGCTGTCATTTATATAATTACTATAAAACTCAAACGGTGCCACTTGGAAAGCTGTCTGAAATATCAATGAGTATTTGCTGGGTCTTAAGATAATTTTGTTATGTTTTTAACTTGTCAAGCTCTGAGATGCCATTGCTTAATGCAAGTTTTCCCTAATTAAGAGGGTACAAATTATCTTACTTAAAAACCACTTGCTCAGAACTCTTATAGCAACTCTTTTGCTCAGTTATTGTCTTTACTGGTCTCCAAAAAGATTAGCATTCCACAGTACAATGCTTTGCCCTCATTTTATTCACAGACGGTCTACAAGGATGGAACACAAGAGGAGCAGTCGCTCTCTAAATACACACACTGTACCTAAAACCTCTAGCAGGCGTTAGTGAAATTGCAGATGGTGATATCTCTGCCTTTGCTAAACAATGACAGTAAAACAAGGTACTTGTACGCATTAATTACTTGTTAAAAAGTGGGTTGGGAATGTGCTCTCAGGCTTTTGAAGTGCAGGTATTAACTTTATCTGCTTTCTATTCCGTTCAGCGCAGTGGCCCCTCACTCTGAGGATTCATCCGATTGCTAAAGTATAGGTGTCCAGCACCACAGGCCTCCATGGCACACAGCCCCAGCTCCCAGCACGAGCTACAGCAGCCCATCAGGAATCCTGACACTGGTTCATTCACCAGCCCGTGCTACACAAACTACCCCTGAAGGCCACGGAAAGCGATGCTGCAAACAACCGCAATCAGGACCAGGACAGTTTGAGAGCAGGACCTTCCACTTCTCCAGCTTGAGTAATGAGCACACATATGCTCATGCCTTTTTTCTTCCTTTCTTTCAAGTGTGTCAGCTATTTCCTTAAATGACTTTAATCGAGTCTTTAGGATGAACACAATACTCGATCCTCTGATTCTTTTGCTGTGTTTATATCCTGAAGCAGAAAGATTCCTAACCAACTGTTCAGCTCGCCGTCTATGTTGAACCCATACCCGGGGCTAAACTCCAGCAGCTGCTCTAGCACCAGATGACCCCTGCCCAACCAAGAAGGGGGATTGGGAAAAGGAGAGGAAACCTCTGAGTTGAAATGAAAAGACATTTAATGAAACAGCAAAACTAATACCAAAGCCAGTATCAAATAAACAAAGTTATACTCAGCCAGCAGATGCACGGGAGTCACAACACACAGGAAAGCATCCTCGGCAGCAGAATGGTCAGAGAGCCCTTCCCGGGATAGGCAGGGGCAGGAGGAGCCCCTGTCCTTGGCAAACTTCCCTATTGATACAGAGGGTGACATTTATGGTCTGGGATACACCTGTAGACAACTCAGGGCAGCTGCCCTGGCTGACTCCAAACTGCTCACAGCCTACAGACCATGGCTGGCCTAGGATTCTGTCCCAGCAAAACCAGGACAGTTGCCTACTGGGATTAAAATAAAATAAAAATCAACATTTTAAAAAACAATCAACCAAAAAGGACCAAGACAGAAGTTTTTGAAATTTTGCATATCTAAATGCAGAGTTACCCAGTTGTACAAAGACAGAAATGTGCTTTACATAATTTGTTGCACTAATAAAAGATACTGTCTTACTATCAATGCACCTTAGAATTGCTTTCCAAAGCAGACAGGAGAAAAAATGTGGACACGGAATATTTCTATCAAAATATCACCTTACCAAAACAGTCTATTGAAAAATAGTGTAATATGAAAGCACTGGTGCAAACATACAAATCTGGATCTCTTTATCACTGGCAGTCAAGTCTTTGGCTGGCACTCCGAAGCACAATCGCAAGGCATCGCATTGCCTGCTATTTCTTATGTCAACATGTCACCCTCTGTTGCAAAAGAAGAGAAGAAATAAACATACTTTTTGTCATTTGAAATTGCACACGTGTTGTCAGAAATAGCCCACTGCCCAGCCTATTTGCAGATTGTCGGGGACCCAAGGCTTGCCATTGTCCAAATCGCCATCGATTCCCTTGGCAGTCCTCTGGCTATGCCACCACGCTGCCTGCCAGTGCAGGGAGGACACCGAGCCCTGCCTCCTTCAGTAGTTATTTTTCTTCTAAAAAAACCCAACTCAAAATTAAAGGTTAATAAATAAATGACCAAATAAGCTTCAAAGTATGCTGTTGTAGGAGGAAGTGCAACAAAAAGAAAGAAATCCTATACAGTGTAATCTGAACACATGATGTCAATCAAGCCAGTATAAGGATAGCATGGTCTTATCCTGGTGGTCAGCACAACTACGACTCCAGAGATACTCTGCAAAACTCAGAATAGCTTCACATCTCTAGAAGCTATACTAGTTTGCCATAATACAGAACTCTCTGGAAGATATGCTTTCCTTTACTATATTTTCCTCTTCAATTAAGGGAAAGTCAGGTAAAAAGCACTGCTAGAGAGGGTTTGCCTAGTATACAATACAAAAGTAGGTGCTCTAAAATGAGGAGAAAAGGAAAAAAGGAAAAGGAAAAAAGGTAAAAAGGAAAAGGAAAAAAAGGAAAAGGAAAAAAAGGAAAAGGAAAAAAAGGAAAAGGAAAAAAAAAGGAAAAGGAAAAAAAAAGGAAAAGAAAAAAAAGGAAAAGGAAAAAAAAGGAAAAGGAAAAAAAGGAAAAGGAAAAAAAGGAAAAGAAAAAAAGGAAAAGAAAAAAAGGAAAAGGAAAAAAGGAAAAGGAAAAAAAGGAAAAGGAAAAAAAAGGAAAAGGAAAAAAAAGGAAAAGGAAAAAAAAGGAAAAGGAAAAAAAAGGAAAAGGAAAAGGAAAAAGTCTTAGTTGTTCCCCAGAATTATTTCAGACAAGCATCTTCTTGTTAGCAGGGTCCACCATAGAGGTACTTGCAAACAGAAAAGCAAGGATCATTTTGCCACATAAAGCTTCTCATTTAAAGATGTGCATCTGGTTATTTTATAGAGTCCTGTAGTAAATGAATAAAATTCCTAGAAGTTGGTTTACTAATCCCTTTTTCTCAGTGCTGGAAAATCCTACTCGGGTTCGTTTACTGAGTGATCTCATCACCATAAACTTCTGAAGAAGTCAGAGCATCAGATGCACATCGGTCGAACTTGTGATGTACGTAAAAATAACATTTTCTGTTGACCTTCTGTTTTTCTAAGTCTTAGGAATTTGCTTTTTCCATTTTTCCATCTAGTTGTGATTACCAGAAACGTTGAGAAAATCACAGTATTCTTATATGCTGAGGCTGGGCTTTCAAGAACAACCAACATCCTGAGACATGGAATAAAGTGCTGAAAACAGTCCTGGCATAGCTCAGTGCTGTGGTTCTACATCCCACCTGATAGGTCTGGAGAATCTGACTACAGATTCATCCAGACATTCAGAGAGCCACTTTGCTACTCCATTTTGAACTTACTGAACCATTTTTCTTACACATATTTTGAATGCCCTGCAGCCAGTTCTTCATAATCTTGTCCTTTTACTACAAGGGAAATAAATATTTTAATGAAATCAATATTTCATCTGATTATCATATTCAAAGTTATAAATCACAAAAAAATACTCATAATACTTCATTCTAGACAAAACCCCTCTATTTACAGTGCTATATCATGACATCACTTCCCCAAGAATTGTAGCATTTCCAATAAAACATGTACCAATATTAATTTAAAATCATTATCAGCCCTCAAACTCTCAAGCTATTTCACCAATCTTTCTTAACTCAAAATAGGTTAGAGCAACTACTACGTGAAATATAGCACAAATAGTTAAATGCTCTTAATGCAGGCATTCATGTTGGAAAAGATAATGAGAAATCTGAGAATGTATTTTGAACCTGCAAAACCACTCATTATTTTCAGCATGGAAAATACATAGGTGATGCCAGGCTGTATTTTGGTTGGTATAAGCCATCGTAAACAGAATTGAAAATATCCTGTAAGAAAAGCCGGGACAGTGTCATAAACAGAAAGACATTGGTTCAAAGCCTTGGCAGTAAAAAGAAAAATCCCCAACCCTGTAGATGGTTTGGGTCACTCAGTTTAAATCGGGCAGACCAGTGTACACGCGGGCTGCTTTGGGAGCAGTGGGACAAAGCTCAGGGTTTGTCTGGCTGCCACTGCTCTGGTATGGCTCTTTTTTTTTAAATACTATGATTATGAGTAAAACTCTCCTAGAATGTGAAGCATCAGACATGACAGCAGTTCACCCACATCCCTGGGTTGAATTATAGAGAATGTTGTTGCTAAGGCAGAGATAAAACAGATAGACACATGAATGACACTCATGATTGCCCATTCAAACCTCTGTTGTGTGAGATTTATTTGCTCCTGATAAAGGACACAATGCTTCATGTGGATCATTGTGCACCAAGATTTGTGCAATTAATTCTACCAAGACAAGCCAACGGTTCACATCTATAAATATTTACTTCTCACCTCATTGACTTCCTATTTATTCTTTCCGTGTTACCACGAGGGAAGATTTAACAGCCCTTTTCAGTGCCTTTGCCTGAACGGCTTTACTCATCGTGCTGTAGCAAGGTTGAAAAAGCATCACAATGCAACTCAAAGAAGGCGTCTAAGGATAATAAATGCCTTTTCATTGACTTGAATAGCCTGAGCCTTAAGTGTATAACAAGCACATTCCTCTCTCTCAACTAGTACCCTTAACAGCTGATCATTCCCGCAATAAAAAAGCCTAGAAAAGAAATTTTTCATAAGTGGTTTGGGCCAGATTTTCAAGATAGTGCAATCATCCCGCACCTTGAAAATAGTCCTTGCTCCTGGACAAGATAAACTGCAATCTAACTGCTCCGAAACTGTTTATGCAATATCCAAGACTGCATCCTGCAAATTCAAGTTGGTTGCTAGCATATATTATAAAGAGAAATGATCAGCAAACTACCCTTTGCTCAAAATACTACGATTAACTGTTCTGCTCTGCTGTATGAGAAAAAGTACTTCAACTTGCAGTGAAACAGAGTAAAAAGTGAAACCAACACAGGTAATAAAAGTCCACCCGTACACATACTGGTGTGTGGGGCACGTCCCTTTGTCGAGCAATAGGAATTAATCTTAGTAATTTTTGTACTAACAGGCTTTTTTGTACTACGAAGGGCTGAAAAAGACCATCATTTCTCTTCAACTACTGCATAACTAACTGTTACTGCACAGTGTCCAGGGAATGTCTTCACTAAAGATGAAGTATAGACATAAAAGTCAAGTAGTGAAAAAGAATGTTTCTTCTTGTCTGATTATTCATAATCTCATTAATCTTACATTCAATTCTTCCAGCAGCAGCGTTAAAAATACGAGATTGGCGTCGGCTCTGGAAATCCTGCTGAAGAACATTGCAGTGGAGAACACCAAGCTATGAGAGAAATACAATAAGAGACATAAAAACATCGCCTTTGGAGCAAATACTCTGTAATGGTTATATCAATGGAGGGCAACATTTCTTGGGCATGATGAATTCTGCCATCTTTTCCCCTAACGCACTTATTGCAGTTAAAAGGTACAAATCTTGTTCTAAGTGCAGTGGGTCTTTTCGAGAGAAGCAGCAAACCATGCCAATAACAACATCTGCTTAATAGAAAGGTCTAAGCTGAAGTTTTGAGTATTTATTGCATGGAAAAAGCATCATTTTGAAATTGTTTCCAGCTTTTAAGCGGCAGTTTTTTCTTTTCAGTGTTGAACTCCTTTTATTTTGTCATTTCCAAGGGTTCCAAATGGTCGCTGTTCTATTATGGCTCACAAGGGAAAAGTGCATGTTTGAATTATGAAACACAGTGATTCTCTGGAGAACTGTATGTGTATTACAGGAGGGTTTTTTCACTGATTGATTGAAAACTATTGTTTCTGAGCTGCTGATTACAGGAGATGTCAATTTACAGGCCCACTAAAAGGTTTGCCACAAAATTATACGCTGCATATAAAATAAGCCCACGCTAAAGTACTTTTATGAATTAGCAGCAATATAATATTACAGCCTGGTTATATTGACACTGAGAATTCGATTTCGGAAGATTTAAAGAAACAAGTCAAGCGACTGTCATGCTAAAGGAAATGATTCCATTTCTTCGTCAAGTGAGGAATGGAATTATTCCCTCGTTCCTAGCCTCTAATCTTGACCTGTAACACTGAAGTTGTTTGTGCTGAGAAGTAGTTTCATTACAGGAGGCATCTACCATACGTCTACCATGCGCACATTTCTTCTCTCAGAGTACAACCAAGACTGCAGCTTATGTTACGCACTTAACTTTCATCTAGCCTCCTTACAATTCCCTACAACCTGGAAAAGGAAAAATCTGCACATATAAGTAGACACCCTATTTTGTAATGTAGTAGGTAAACGTGGGTAATATCTTTTGTATCTTCAAATATAGTTTTCAACTAAGTTGAAATACAAACAAGCCATAGTAGAAATAACCTTTTAACGTTATCAAAAGCATAGAAAAATGTGCTGATACTCTGTCTTCCCATGTGGTTCAGTTTATAAAACAAAAAATTCTTTCAGTGTCTCTGTTTTAGAGTGTCTCATTAGTTAAAATGATCTCATCCTTACTAGCAAATGGATGTTTTGGTTTTGGGCTGATGCTTTTAGCACCAAACACAGCGCACGCAGTATTCACCCTGTCATACACGTGGGAGGTTGGCAGCAGATTAAAACTCAAGATTAAAATGCCTTGTGACCACTTTTCACATTTTGTTAAAATGTTCTGATACTGCACTGTTAAAAAGGAGGAGAGTGACATAATTCCCTCAGTGCTTTACCTCATGGAGTTTAAATGATGCTCTTGTTCAGCTTAGATAATACAAACTGGAAGAGGTCAACGGGAGAAAAGAAACCACGTAGCCCTGGCAGAGAATAGGAGAGGAGATTTCCTGACTTCAGGAAAATAATGGAATGTTCAAAACATCCTTTGACTCACATATTTACCAGTTCAATTAAAAAAAGGGGTTAAGGAATGGTGGATGACTAGATCAGGCAACTGGTGATGGGTTAAACCTGCCCTTCACCTGCAGCATAGTTCGTCGTAGACTTTAGAGAAAGCACGGAATACGCAAAGAGAAGATACGCAGAGACAGTGAAAATACTTCACTGAAGCGCAAGCACAACTGAAACAGCCAAGTTACACTGTACATGAGAAAAGAAACAGAAAAGCAAAAATTTGCAAAGAAAAATTTGTATTAAAGCTATCAAATAAGAGATGAATAATGAACTTCTCTAACTAAAGCTGGTATGTAAGAGCGAAAGGACAGCACTATCAGAAATGTCTTACAGTGACGATCCAGAGCTGGGCAGCTTTGGTGTATACTGGGTGTAGCTGCTAAAACTAAACTGGGCTCGCTGGAGCATCTCTAAACCACGCTCATTCATTTCCTGAGGCTATCTCACACAAAAGCGGCTCCAAACTTTGTACACACTTGATCTTAACGTTACTGTAACCTATACTAAAAGATAAACTTTATACCAGGCTAATTATAGGTATATTTCTCCCATCACAATACGCAGATCTTTATACAAAAAAAAAAAAAGCATTGGAGTCAGTGGAAAATGGATTAAAATACTACATGGATTTGCCAAGCATGGAAACGGAGTCTATCCAATATCTCTGGAATGCAAGGAGAGATCTGATATTACTCTTGGAAAATGGTAAGGGATTGGGCAGAAAATAGGCACTGGCATAAGAACTGTACGTGAAGAAAGGATGTGTAGAGAAAAGGGGGGAATAAACAGCGGTTTGTACAGAAAGGAGAACTAAGCAACTGGAAGTTGCTAGTAGAGTTCATTATTAAACAGAATACACTGTATAATAATACATAATATTAATTGCCGAGAGCGTCCATACCAATAAAGTGCAGTGTTTACAAGCAAGTAAATTTCCAAGTCTAAGACTGGTATTGGTCACAAGGGAACCCATCAAAAATAGTGTCAATTTGAGTAATTCCAGCAGATTGTCTGGGTTTTTTGTTGAGTATTACATCAATTTACTCTAAATTTGTAGTTAGATGTGGTGAAAAGTATGAAAATAAAAAAGGGCAAGTGAAGAAATCAGAAAAAGATTCCCATATTTAATTTTTTCATTTGGAAATACAAATGGAAAAAAACAATTGTCTGCAGCTAAACTGATACAATTAAGCCCTGATAGCTTTTGGTCATTAAAAACCATTGAAGTATTGTTATTGAATTGTGCACAGAATATAAAAAAAAAAAGGCAATTGAAAGTTCTTACGTAGAATACTATGGCAGATGGTCATTTTTATGTTGAAGACTGACCTAGAAAGTTTCCAAGACAGCTGGATATGTAACCAATATAAGTAAATGTCATAAAATAATTTAAGTATTTATTTCATAACTGTAAACCAGGGAAGTGCACAGCCGTGGGGCAGTGCACAGGAGTACATCCAGGGAAGTCCAGGACTTCATCATGACTTGCTCCTGAACAACATTTCACAAGACAGATTCTAACTCCTCTTATATGGAACTGATCCCATGGTCTTGAATAGGGGCTGGATCATGTAAGCAAAGCACACTCAGGCAGTGGTTTAGGATTTGGATAAATTTGGACGCAATGATCCCATGGGTCTTTTCCAACCTAGATGATTCCGTGAAATTAATCTAAATTTTCCTATGTTCTTCACTTTTCATAGCTGATTGGACACTGCAAAACTAAGGAAGGCAACACCTCAACTTGGTGCATCGTGCGTTCAGTAGCATATGGCATCATTAAGAAGTGCTCACCTATCATATGTTCTTAAATGTATACTCCATATCCAAACTGGCTCTATCTATATAAGTGTAAATTCTGCATTCGAGGGGTTTATTTTATGATGGTAACAAATCTATTCTGGAGTTTGAGGTTGACTACTATTGAAACGCAACTACACATAGTAAACAATCCCTTTATTTGCTGACATCATTTGAGAGCTGATTCAAAAATATCATAGAATGGTTTGAATTGGAAGGGTCCTTAAAGATCACCCAGTTCCACCCTCCCTGCCAGGGGCAGGGGCACCTCTCCCTAGAGCAGATGGCTCAGAGCCCCGTCCAGCCTGGCCTTGAACACTTCCAGGGATGGGGCATCACCAGCTTCTCTGGGCAACCCGTTCCAGTGCCTCACCACCCTCACAGTGAAGAATTTCTTCCTAATATCTAACTGAAGTCTACCCTCTTTCAGTTTGAAACCATTCACCTGTCACCATGCTCCCTGAAAAGAAACCCCTCCCCATGTTTTCTTAGGCACCCCTTAGGTACCAAAGGCTGCTGTAAGGTGTCCCTGGAGCACTTCTCTTGTAAGGGGCTGAACAACCCCAACTCTCTCAGCCTGTCCACACAGGGGAGGTGCTCCAGCATCTTTGTGGCTCTAACAGGTCCATGTCTTTCTTATGCTGGGGGCCCCAGAGCTCCACACAGTACTCAAAGAGACAGCAGATGTGTCTGTCTTTTGTGCATCTAGTAAGCATTTTGTTTAGTTTCAATTATCTTGATAACTATGCTGGTACTGTTGCTTGTTTTCAAATTCCAGAACACCATTGCTAGAAATGCATGAATTTCAAAACATTTACAGTTTCCTAATCTTAGGTAGGGCTTTTGAATTTTATATCCAACTGTTTTCAAGGATTATTCTGCATTACATTTTCTGCATAACAAATTTAGCTAACGTCCTTGCACTTCTCTGCTTTCTCTTGATCACATTATAAAATAGCCACAGTAGTTTAAATATAACCGTGGGAATAAATACATAAGATTTCCAGTCACCATTTGAGATAAATATTTGCATAATGTTTAGTTAAATCCCTGCTGAACAGACTAAGACCTCTTATCACTTGTCCAGATGGAATCCTGAATTTATCAAAGCATACACACCTTTGCTGGCATTAATTTACATATTTAGAAAGTATCAAGCCAGTTTTCATTTACTATGGGTTTTTTCTAGAAGTGAAAGGGCACTTAAATGTATATCATATTAAAAACTAAAAAGTGCATCTGTGCATCATTTGCAACATATCCTTAAAAATCATCAGACAGGGGCTCATCTACAGGCGCTGCTTCAAACTAGGAGTATTTTGGTTTGCATCTACCAGCGCTCAGGTGCAAAACAATTCTCTGCAAGTAGGATACTACAGATTTTAAGCCCCTCTGGATGGAAGTAAGCTACCATATATTTTTAAGAAAACCAGATCATTACTCAAATGTCAAAGTAAATGGATTGTTATGAAGTTGATAGAAGACCTGGTTTCTTCTGGAAACATACTTGGCTAAATATCTGATTATCTGCCTCGATTTGTTCTAACCCCTCAACACACACTAGATATCCAGGCAGTAAAGTACAGGTGCATTTAACTCCAATGGCTACGAAGTCCCAAAAGAGAATCAGCAAAAGAAAATGTGACTAAATGTCAAATCCATTGCTTGTCCTACCTCCTGCTAGCTTCTGGAGATCACCTGTTTCATTAACTGTGATACCTGACAACTAACAATACAGTGTGTGCAGCAGCATACTCCACTAGGATGGAAAAAGTAACCTTAAGTTACGGACCTAAGGACATCTTTAATTTTTTTTTTTAATTTCACTCTCATCATGGCTTTCCTCAGTTATATTCTGCTGGTGGCAGTGGGTCTATTGATTCCCTGCTATATCCAAGAGCACCTACTGTCATGAAGAGTCAGTCAGAAAATGAGACTACTATTGGAGTACTTACTACTTGCTATTGTTAGTACTTAGAGTACTATTCATAAAAAGAGAAGGTGCAAGCATAGTTAATATTTCAGTATGTATTTACTGCAACAGATGTTTTAAAAATAATGATCATCTTTCTAGACCGCACAAATGTGGGGAGGGCAAAGAGATAAGAAGATAAATTTTCTTCTCATTAAAAGCCTTCATAAATATTATACAGAAAGAGGCAGAATGATGGCTGGATTGGTCTTAAGCCTGGTGTTTTTTCCTGTAACTATTTGGGTACTTGACTCTGCAAGCCTTAATGTTGCTAAGACTGGTACACAATTACACATGGACACCTACAAGGAGAGATGGGTAACACCAGCGTGAATTACAATAGCAGCAATTGTTTCTTTTATTATGATCACATACCACAGTGACAAGGACAAGAATTCTGCGCAGGATGGAAAGAGAGATAAGATCACAGCCCAAGGCTACAGAAATATCGATGAAAGAAGATTGCCTCTATAGGGCAGAATTCAATGCTAACGAAACAAAAAGCTCTGTCCCCCGCCAATTTTGCCAGAAGATACTGAAGGATGTGGCAGAATCCACTAAGGTACATTTGGGTACATCTTTAATATTCATTTAAAAGTTGTAAAAAAATATTTCTGACATAAAACTTTATGTTGAAATAATAGAAAGGCTGTAATGATTCTTCTTAAAGCTCCACCTTTCTAAATTATACCCTACACTAGTGTTAAAAGTAATATTCTACCACAATGCTTTCGTAGCATGTCACATCTATTTAGCACTGGTAGAAAATCAATTGCACAAGATGCCAAGCACTAAGGACCGAGGCCCAGTATTCTTTTCTAAACAGAGCAGCAGGACTGACAACAGCAGATAATGAGCCTTTCTCTGTACAGCCTTCCAGTAGCTCGCAGCCTATTTACCCACCTACGCAAAACGCAGAAACACCAAGTTGTCGGTTCACTTTGATCCAGAGGCCATTTGGACGTATTTGGACCTTGGACTTAACCACGTATTAAAAATTACTGCAATTAACCAGAATAAAAATCAAGTATACTCCCCTTTTGAGTTCAGTGCTGCAATTAGTTATAATACTGTTTCATGTGGCTCCAGGCAGAAAAACATCTAAGATTATAGCATTACTTCATTTTATAAAAATTATAGCTAGAACATATGCAATACAGAAGCACCCATGCACACATAAATATATATAGGTAAAGATAAGTTACAGAAATTCAGGCTACGCAATCAGTGATGCTTTTGGAGTCTCATCTCAATTTACCGATTGCAGGTACAATTCAACCTGTTGCAGTTCCCTGGAGGTACATTCTTTAGACAGTCTCATCCACATGACATTTCATACCCTTCTGGCTGCGCTCTGAACTGAACAAATATGTCAAATGATAAAGTTGAAGAAGCCTGACTCGTTTTTAAAAGATCTGACTGCTTCACGGGTCCATTTCAGAGCAGACTCTGCCAAGAAGTGAGCTGAGACTCCTGGGGTGGTGACCTTCTCTGTCAGAGAAGCTCACACCAGAAGAGCAGCCCAGGGCCTTTGAAGGGTTCACACACAATCAGCACTGGCTTTATGTCCCATCAACCCAACTGTTGCGGCTCTGAGCCCTGGTAGCCCGGGCTGTCGCCTGCAGTGCATGTTCAGCTTTCCCAGCTTCCACTGCAAGGCATCAGCTGCAGGGGAGGGGAGAAACCACTGCAGCAACCACTGCAGTGTCCTGAGCATAACCCAGTGCTGACAGTCCGTTAACGACTTCACTAGACAGACACATTGGGGTTTGTGAAATGAGCTAACACAACCAACTAGGAGCAATCTAACAGAGGCATATAAGTTTTCCATGAGACCTGAACTCTCTTCAGAAGAAAAAGTCAGTCTTCACATGTATCCCACTGTCCTCACAGACTCCTGATGCTACTGCAATAACCAGTGCACAGATCAGAGGTCTTTCTAATTCATGTACATACTCCAGCATAGCACACTTGCACTTGCTTCTAACAAGTGATGTTGCTGATCAATCATAGCTGGAGGCAGTACTTATTCACTTCCAGGTCATGAGGAAATGATCTCCAACAGGGTTTTTTTAATTTATTGAAGTCAACAGGAGATTTTTCCAGTGACTTAAAAGCAGATCCAAAACATATATAAGGTTCGGGAAAACAGATTGAAACTAGATACGGTCTGAGGCATTTTCTACTTGAAATATCTTTTTTTTTGCCAAAAAAAAGTTTGGGTTTTGGAAGATGTAAGGGGTAAAGGGAGAAAACAAGCAAACTGAAAGTTTCATTTCCTCAAGAACTGAAATTTGTTGAACAAAGTCACGCCTACGATCAAACTAAGATGGAGTCTGGAAACCTTGATTGAGGAAAATCTCCCCAATAAAATACAGGTGCAGGTTCTACAGGAGGCACAGTATACTTTGACTTCCTTGGATCCACGTGCTCAGCTTGGAGCCAGACGCAGCTGTTAGCCTTCACTGCCCGGCACATGCCTGCTTTTGGCTGCAGAGCGGTGCCCAGGATGCTGATACGTACAGAGATATATTACCTTGTCTGTGGCACCAGACAAATAAGATGACATTTTGTCCAAGCAGTGAGTTTGCTCGAGGAGCTGGACCGATACATTGCCACAGTGCTGCCCACACTGCTAAAAAGCACTTAGCTAGGTAACCTGGCTCTGTTTCTGGCTTTTCTCTACATCCACAGCACGTTTAAGGTGCAATCTGGATACCATGCATGTATCTAAACAGGTTTTGGTTTACTGTTGATTGATTGGTAAAAACAGTGGGTGAAACCTTTCTACAGGAGACGCTAACTGATCCCTGTAAGATTTGATGTCATACGACTAGAATCAATCACTCATGTGCCCTTATTCCGTATCATTTTCTTTCCTGCCCCCCAACCTTTAACCCTGATCTCTTTTCTAACAGATACAATATCTTCGGTTGGTGCTACGAGCAATCGCAGATCTACTGTCGCTGTTTGAAAACTGCCGTATTACAAACCACCTCTTTTCACGTCCAACATAAAATGTCTTTTTGGACACTCAACAACTTAATCATGGACAGACACCGACATCCTTTTTTTCCCTTTGTTTGACTGAGCTGAATTTCCTTTGATTCATGTGCTAATGGAAACAAACGATATAATCCTCAATGAATAATTTTGCTCTGCTCGAGATGTGAAAGCAATAATAAAATAGTAAACACAAGTTAGCAGACTTCGCTGTAAATGCTACAACTGCTTTTATTGTCATGACAACAGATATTTATCTGCTGCCTTCTTTTCATTTATATGCAACATAATGAAGTAAGTGAAAGTATCTTGCCTTTCTAAAACAAACATTTCCAGGATTAACAACTCATACCAAGCTACGGCCGATGATTTTCACTGCGTGTATCAGCATTGCCTGATGGAAAATTCTCCCCTTCCTTTCACTTACACTTGCATCCTGCAGATTTAGCAGCAGTAAGGTTTGCAGAATCAAGTTTATCCATGTCTGATTCAGACCTGACCTATATCTAGTGTTAGACATAGAATTTGGTAGAAAAGGACTTTCCCAGGGTACAAATATATATGAGAATTTTATATTACACTATAAACGGTATTAAAAACAAAGGCTAGAAGAGTGACAGCTTGTGGTACTAAGACATCTTCCTTACTGCTTCGTGGTGGAAGTAGGAGGGGAATGATGTTGGCTGCAACCAACACAACCTTACTGACAGTTCCCAATCCTGCACTGCCTATGCTGCAGAACTCTTCAAAAAATATTTACAAATAGCAAGTTTGACAAACCTTAATGTCTCATGGTAGCCTGAATATGGCCGAGGGACACCTTAACCCTCTTAACACCATGTCAGCCCTTGTCCAAAGGGGCATCTAGATATCCAGACTTCAGCGTCATTTAAGACCATGCTGCACGGCGGAGATTCAAAACACGTTTAAAAGTTTTAAACAAGTGCCTGTGTGTCAGCTGCTTCCATCCCTGCTTTTTGCTTAAACTACAATAAAGACAAATGACTCAAGCAAATAGGAATAGGCAAATGGGGGTGGCAATTTTTTGAATCACCGCTCTTAGATTTAGCGCAACTCATTCATTTGCGCACAGAGATTTGCTTCTTAAAACAATGCTGACGAGAAAGCTTAAAGCATCTTCCTAAACTCAGCCCCTCGGAGCACAGAGACTGGCCCAAGAGCTTCTTTCCCAAAGATAGCACTTTTCACCTACTGACCTCCCATCTTTTCAAGCTCCCCAAGCAGGACTTAAACACGGCTGCCAGAAATAATCACTGAAGTTGTCACTTCACAAGAGAAACAAATGTATTTGCTGGCTAATTCCTCTGCCTAAAGAGTATTGAAATTCAAAGTGTACGTGACCACGGTCCAGAGAAAACTCCCACGTAATCATTGGCCAATGAATTCCTCTTCCTCACACTCACTCTCATTTCTTATTTTTCAGGATCAAACAATTCTTCATATTTAAATGAACCACATTATTACCTCAATTATTAGCTTCCAAATCAAACAATTACATTCAAGTTGTAATTGTAAACTAATGAGTCTTTAAAACAAGAGTTTGACAAAGAAGCATTTAAGTGTTAGAAAAACATTCTTGAATAGTAAGATATGCTCTACTTATATGCAAAATGCTTCATAAATCTGTTTAATATTCACAGTAAAGCAGATAGAAATAAAACCAAGTGTTTTGGTTTTGAGCATGTATAAAGGGAGGCAAACAGGCTGAGGGAAGGAGAATAAGAGAAAAGCAATCTGTGTCAACTAACAAAAACTGATTTATATTCCCAGTTTGAGAAAATGATCAGAAAGAAAGCCCAGTAAGATTGTTTGACCTATGTACCAGTCACAGCATATGCTTTAAGGGGCGGGGGGGGATGAATGCAATGTATCCCTTATTACTTTCCGCTGCTTTGATATGTCCAAAGAGAAGATGTACGAGATATATTTCTGAGGCTGAATTTTTCACAAACAGTTTGACAAATTAAACAATCATGGAGACAGAAAATTTCCAAGATCTTAGGTAGAATTCTTCATCAGTGATATATTGTTTTCATTAAGGTTTCAAAAACAGTTTTATGTACAAAAATACAAGCTTAAGAAGAGGAAAAGAAAACAAAAATATTATATAGTTTTGGTTTTGTTTTATTTTTTCCCCATTTACTTATGAAGTAATAAAGCTTTCCCAAGTTTGCAAAAATTTCTGTTGAGTTCAGAGAGAATCACCTTCAGGAAAATATTCTTTCAGGTGTAACATCACCAACATGTTCCAGAGTTATATGTGGTATTCCCAGAGATTAGGAATCGAGATTCATGAGGGTTTTTTTTTTTTTAATTGGTGGGTTGGCTGGTAGGTTTTTTTGCATATGACAACATAATATTCTTGCAACTTCTCCTGTAGGTCTGGATTTTACAATCAAGCAAAAACCTAAAAAAGGCTCCAGCAATTTTGGTTCCTTCAAGTCTGGGGATTAACCAACTTAATTTTTGAGGGGGTACATTTGCATGTTCTGGAAATCTGACCCCATCATTTTTCAGGCTGACTACAGTCCTTCACATTGTC
Organism: Megaceryle maxima; assembly: GCA_024605025.1. Taxonomy (NCBI): domain Eukaryota; kingdom Metazoa; phylum Chordata; class Aves; order Coraciiformes; family Cerylidae; genus Megaceryle; species Megaceryle maxima. The sequence continues at coordinate 46,954 of JANHGN010021769.1, read as the reverse complement.
TGAAAGAATCATTGTCACTCTCTTGGGTTTTTTTATCTAAAACTGCAGGAAAAGGGAAGGATGAGTGTCTCTTTCTGAGCATGCGTCAAGGACAGTAACTTTCCATATAACACACGATGGGAAGTGAAGAAGATTTCATTGCCTCCTTTGATGTAATTTGTACAAAACAGTTGTACTGCTTTGAATTCAAGACAGAGAATAACACTGATACAACCACAGTAAATCAACAAATTGAATATTTTAGTACCGCAGAGGCATAATGTGAATAATTGATTGAGTTGTGTTTGTTCTCCTAGCTAACCTAAAAAAATAGAACCCCTCCAAATACTGGGAGGTAGATAGAAAGTGAAACACTTTTCTTTCATTCACAAATGTGTAATGTTTTAAAAAATATTCATGCAAGACTCTATTTAGTTTTAATTTTAAGTTTAATTTGACTTCTGATTGCACATAATTATATTCCAACACAAAATATTCTGACATGAAAAGTCAAAGTATTTTATTCTGAGCATGTCTAAGTGAAAGTTAAACTCTCCTTCCCCCCTTTGAGTTTTGAGGGGTTTTTTTGTTGTTAGCTAAAGCAGTGAGCCACTATTACAGTTAATTGCATTCATCTTGGCAAGAATATTTTTATCTGAAATTCATATTGAGCTATATACCTGAGACACCTGCAGATTCACTAGAATCCCCAACACACAGAATCTCTTGTGTCACCAGATACACGGCAGCAATTGCACGAAGAATGACAATACAGCAAATGTTTTGCTTTAATTTCAGCTACTCTCTGAATCTCTGCCTTCATGTAATCCATCAGATTAATTTAAAACTGCTCATTTTACCCAGCATTAACCCTTACCTCACTGCTTTCTAATGGGACAGCAAAACTGTCCCCTGCTACTGGTCATGGAGAGTTACAGGTAACATTAAGAAAGAATACTTTCAAAGAAAAAAAAAAGCTTTAGTACTGAGGGTAACTCAAAGGACAATAAACTATTGGAAAAATTTATTATAATTTCATACTGAAGACATTCAACCCCTCAAAAAGATGTGACAACCCCAAAAATGAGCAGCATGCCCAAGCAGCACAGCAACGGAGGTTGCGTGGAGTGAGAGGGCAACATTCACAGGCTGTAAAAGAGAGAGATCTTTCTCCAAGGGGAGTAAAAAGAAAATGTTAGAAAGGTCAGTGTATCATTAAGTCCTGTTTGAAGCACATCAGAGCTTGAATGCTGAATATTGTGTGGTCATTTTCCAAGATGCTAAAAGTTTACATGGGCTCTAAAGCCAAAGACACGAATGAATAGATATGAAAGATAAGAAGGGTCAAGTAAGAGAGGCCACCTCTGGCTCAGAACTACCCACTGCTGGGAGTTACAGATGTTCTGGGGTTGGCCTGCCATGGACTGCTTCTCCCCCCATCTTCCACACAAGCCATACCTGGAGGTCTTAGGCACTAATACCGCCATAACTCTAACAGACACAGAAACTACTTTTGTACTTTACTGTCTTCATTTGTTTCATTTTTTGCTTCACAATTTTCCTTTAAGTGTTTTGTCATCTCAATTCCTATCTTGAGGTAATGGATGTTATCAGAAACTTGGAGAGATCTCAGTCCTAATTCAATCACCTGTCAGCAAACATCTTAATGATCTATTTTACATACACACTTAATATATTCTATGATTCAGACCTTACCAAGTTTATTAATGACTTTGCAATTATGCAGATTATGGGTGCAATATATAAATAAGAAGAAACTAAACTTTTATAATTATGCTCAAATACAATATCCAGTACAAAACCCTCTTATCCTGTACCACCCCATCATTTACCTCCTACCTGATCCTATCAGTCACATTGATAGATCCTCTCTTTGGCTGGTTAATGACAGTTGCACAATCAGAGGTACCAAGAATGTTAATGAAGAAGACAGACTGATTGCCTTCAATAGACTGCTGGCCTTCTCGCTCTCTCCAGCGAGTGAGGTGGTCAGTTCTGCTTTTTTTAAGGAAGAAACTGCAGAAGCATTACAGGGTTAAGAACAGAGCTGCCATGCTTTTGGATCAGCTAGTTGCCAGCAAATGAACCAAGTCCAATTTTAGTTTCGCAGACTATCACTGAGAGCAAGACATTTCTTATGTCCTATCTATATTTATTTCTATATTTTTAACTCATTTTGCACTTTTTCCCTCGTTCTCCATCTCTGATGGTTTAGTGTGATGCCTTTGTAAAGTTTCCTACAGCTGTTAAATTAGGAGCATGAGAACTATGAGATACCTCATCTATCAGGCTACGTCAACTTTTAAACATTCTCCAGAGCGGTTCAACGAGAGGGCTGAAAATCACCTATTTCCCCCCTCATTTTCCTCTGGTAAATCCTAATCAGAAAAAGGCCATCACTGAGGTCTGGAGAGAATATCACGGTGACAGCACGACTTAAGGAAATACCTGCACTGAAGAGATCTTCCACATACTAAATCAGCCCTAATTCATTCTTTCATCAATCTAAGATGATGAATAGTCTCTTAAGAATCTGGATGTCTGATAAAAGGGCAGGTCTATTTAGAGTACCACAAATATATACCTGAGAGCTAAGGCATTATACTATGCATTCTATACAGTATCACATCATCAGTATCATTCTCCTGCACATTTCAAGCAAATACCACCCCGAAGTTAATTGTGTACAAAAATTTTCAAGCGTGTCAAGGTTCCCTATATTTCCACAACTACCTTTTTATAATTCAATTTTCACAAGTCAGTGACCTTAACACTAGTGGCTTATAGCATTCATAACAGCTATTAACAGCACAAAACCCCAAATACAGCCAAAGTATTGGAGGGATCGCTTCTGTTTGGTGTTTTCAGGCAGGTAGAGTACAAAATGCTTGTGGAAGGGCCATATGCTCTGATACATGCAACTGCTGCTGATCTTGGAATGTCCATGCTGAGTAATAATGCTACAAGTTAAAAGAAAAAAAAAAATCAACTTAAAAAAAAATCCATTCTCAAGGGAAGTACAAAAAATACAATTTCTCCTACGAGGCAGATTTTCTGTTGTCTTTATATCCGAGATAACTTCTGTAATAGAATGATGTTTCTGTGCACATCATGTAATGCCTCAGAGTTATTCCTCAAGTGATCTCCTCAGAGATATTCGGATGTTCTCTACTTCTCCAGTCAATTGCGGTTCTGATGTTCCACACTGTTACCCCACTTGCATTTCATTAACACCTAATTTACAAGCATAAACCGTGTAAATGACTGGAGCAGATGCAGAAAAATAATTATATTTTGGGTTGAAGTCTTTATTTCCCAACTTAATGCAGTAACAATAAAATCCTCTCTCTAAAGAGTAGACAGGAAGACGTCATGCACAAACTCGATTCAATAAATATTCTCAGCCCTGGGCATTTATTTTCTGGAAACAGCCCAGGAATGGAGGAGTAATGTCCCAAACTGTGAAGCAAGCAATGCGGGACTTTGTTCTCCACATAAGGAGTTCAGTGAGAAAATAATTATCAAATAGAAAATTCTTAATATGTCCGATTAAGAGTTTGCTCAAGTGTTTTGCATTTGAAGCACACGATACTTGGCTTCAAGGGAAGTTTCCTGGGTGCTGAAGATATCACCCACTACGCCCTACCGCAACCTACAGATCCTGAAGCTCTCCCCTTCTGAGGTACTTTTGCACCAGAAGCTAAGCTCGCTTATTTTCTAAACCACAGAACAAAGTAGAGAGGCTTTTGCCGATGGTACCTGGCAAAGAAAGAACAAGATTACCTCCCAATGAGTTTAATTCTTCTGATTTCTGGAACCACTCAAATAATGTCCAGAGGCATAGGTTTCACTGATACAACAGATAAGGCAGCGGTTGTTCTAACTTCATTCTAGCAATAAGCCTGAACTTTATTAATACCAAAGCTATATTGACATTTATTTTGTCTCGCATTGCCACGTCCTTTTTGTTTTAATTCCACCCCCCAACGTGATTGCATTTTGTACTAATACGCATCATAGCTCAGTCTGGCTGTAGATAGGTTTGTGAGTTTTAGTCATGTCAGAGATGCTGCTGCTATTATTCCAGGACACAGAAACTAAATGAATCACATGCCAAACAAATCTCATGTGAAGAGAGGCAATTTTACAGCTATGCAAATGCTGCAGAAGTAGGTCATAAGGTCTGCAGCTGAAGTTTTACTGTGGTAGATTACTTTGAAATAAAAAGCAATGGTCATTGATAATCAGTTTGCTGAAAGAAAGGAATTCGATTAAATTAGTAAAAACTTGCACAAAATTTAAGTATTAAATATTCTTACTATATTCAAAATGTCCTCTATATTTGCTCTACACTTGCACATTTATTTTATTTATTAATTCATGTGTATGCAGTTCATGTGGCTGCCCTGAGCACCCTCAAATACCAATCTCAACAAAACCTGATAATCAATACCGTGATGTTTATCTGAAGCCAGTGAAGAAACACTGGGATTCTGAAAATTCGCTACAAACCATCCCCGACCGATTCATGAAGTTTAAAACTCAAACACAGAAAATAACATCCTGTTAACGGTTATTCTGCAGACAGAAATACTACATTACTGTTTATATTATTTATTACACACTATAGGTTTAATTTCAGCAACAGTGACTTTTCTCTATTTCCTAAATGGCAGTGAAAAATTAATATTCAATAGTCCCTATTTCAGAAATATAATTACTAGCAGAACAGACTACGCACAGCATTTCATACTACTGAACTTCTCGAGGAGAATATGCAAAACCCCCTGCATTTTTCAGGAGACACATTTGGAACGTTACAAATCTCTGAAGCTACTTTAAGGATAAGCAAAGTAAGAAACAATAGGGGAAAAAAAAAAAAAAAAGAAGAGAGGATCTGGATAGCATTCATCAAAATATATCTGCACACTGGAAACTCATCACCTGCAAAATCTTTTGTTCCAAGATCATAAGCACTTAGAGGACATGCTGTATATGTTACTTGAAACCAGTTTAACCTTCCTAAAGAAACACAAAAGCCACATAATTCTAGCATTTAGGCAAGTGTTGGCTGCTTAGCACTTCCAGCAGTTTAAAAATATCACAGATCAATGAATTAAAGCTCCTCAATTTGAGGGGAAAAAATGAAACAAATAATAATTCCTGAAGCAGAGAGTCTCCAGAATTTGCCTTTTCCAGGTGAGCATTTTCCTTCTATAACTTCTGGAACATTGCCCAGTGGTGCTCAGTGTCCGAGATAACTGGCCAGTGCTCTGTAGGGTAATATAGCTATACACCTGGCATGCTGACAGGGAAAAGCAGTAAATAGGGCTTGGGAAAAGCAGACATTTATAATCCACACCGAGACCCCACAGCCTACAAGGAACAGCATCCCTCCATCTGAACATCTGAGCTAAGTGTTCTATTTTTTTGGACTTAGGGAGGATTAACCTACATCACGGAGAGAAGTCAAAACAAGTGTGGCCAGCTGAGATAAAGAGGGAAAGAGAGTCAGAGAATTCAAACTCAAACTCTTAAGCTTGACCACAAGTACATGAAGTACTACTTCAAACAGCACACTCGAGCAGAATAGAAGAACCTTGGCACATCAGCTCTCTTCCATGACCCAGAGAACCAGCAGCACAGAAAAGAGAGAGCTTACTTGGGACATGTGAAATCTACAAGCTTTATTCAAAGACAGCCTTGAATCCCAAGCACTCTACATCTTAGAAAAGTTACCTCATCTCTATTTCTCTAATGGAATCTTTTTTTTTTTTTGTTCTTGATGCAAATCCCCTTCCATGCGTGAAACACAGCGTGAAGGTGCTTGGCTGAAAATTAAACAAGTGCAAAATGGGAGCGGACACCATAGGCTGACTGGCTGCCCAGGTCAGTATTTTGACTATTCAATATTAAAAATATATCAAATATCAAAATTTTAAATATTAAATTTGTTTTAAAAATTAGCAGGAAGGAAAGCTATTGGCCGTTGGCTACCCATATGCTAGCATGTCTTTTCCAGGGGCTTTTCTCCAATTTAGAAGAAACGCACAAAAAAAATTAAATCTTGAAAGCTTTCAAATTGTCAAAATTCATTCCCAATTCTGTGTTGTCTTGAAACTGAATAGCATTTTGTATCAGCTCAAAAATATACAACACTACCATGTCATGGATCCTTAAAAAGAGAGTATAATTTTCCTTTATTGATTATATCCTCCCATCTATCTTCCTACTATATTTTCTCTTGCCTTCATCCCTCTTCCTTAGTCACTTCTATACATTTGTTAAAATATCCTTTTGGCTTTGACTCCTGACAGTAGGAACCCGAAGAGTTACATTTCTATAGTGGTGTAACACAGAATACCCTCTTGCTCCTATGACCATAGGTATTACTTGAATGGGTGCATCTGTTGGACTCAGATCCTACTGTATGTCCCTCATGCTCCTGGACATCGGATGGATTACAGTGATGTTCTTGATAGTTCAGAACTCCCTCATACACTTGCTGACAAGAAAACGGGTGTTAGGAGACTTGAAGAGCTAAACTAAACTTGACAGTCCTGTCTACACTTAGGAGAGCTGTTTGGAGAAAGGGTCAAGCAGAGGAAGGAAGGTGACTAGAGGGTGAAGGATCCTGATGGAGAGAAATGCAGTTCATTTGTTACTGCTTTCATTTTCTTGGGTTTCTTCATCTGCCCTAAAATTAATGAAAAGTCTGAATGAAGGACATATCTCAAGTCTTCACTTCAAAACAGAAGCCATTCAATTCTGCTGCACTGACAATACACCGAAATCAAAAAGGCAATCAGTGGTTTTTTATTTATTTAAAATAGATGGAAATATCCGTATATTGCTTTTAATATCAAGAATTTTATTTGAATTTCCCATTATAAATTAAGATTGTGTCTTTATTTTCACCGAATCAGAGAGTCATTTAGGTTGGAAGGGTTTTTCTGCTCAGCCCTCTCTCCTAGATCAGCTTGCTCAGGGCTTAGCGCAGTCAAGTTTTGGAAATCTCCAAGCTTGAAGAGGCCGAAATGCTGTTGAACAGATCTAGTTTGAAACACGCTCACAACAAAGACATGCTTACATGTCACTAGAATCGTACTTCAGCGTGCGATCACTGCCACTCATCCTTTCACTGCGAGACTCCAAAACTAATATTTCATCTTCTCTGTAACCCTCCCATCAAACAGTTAAAGACTGCATTAACATCTCCCCTTCTCCTCTTAGGCCTTCAGCCTTCAACTCAGCACTGGCAATCTTTCCTTGTACTGCATGTGCTCCAGCTTCTTAATAAAGACATCAAACAGCATCGATCCCTGAGTGACAAAGGACACGACTGGTCACCAGCTGGATTTCTCCTTCTGGTCACAACCCTCTGAGCATAACCAATTTTCCACCACCTTTCCCAGCCACTTAACCAGTCTGCGTCTGTCTGAATAGGCTATGCTTACTATGGGAGACCACATCAAAGTCCTCCTAAAAGTAAAATTATCCAACAGTGACCCTGCAACAGGCTCTCCCTAGCATGTCCATGTCTTCCTTGTCCTAGGGAGCCCAAACTGGACACAGCACTCCAGTTGTGGTCTCACAAGTGCAAAATTGAGGGGGAGGATCAATCCCCTGAAGCTGCTGGCTGCACTCTTGGTAATGTGGCACAGTATGGGGTTGCCCTTCCTTACTGCCATAATATCTCTGTTGTATTCTATGATCTCACACAGCCTTGCTGGGGAAGAGTTCCCGCTGAGCATAAAAGACTCCACTATTCTCTCACAGTATTGCTATAGCAATCAGCTTGTTTGATTTTGGTAGCTCTGAACATTGCAAGAGATGGTGAAATGTCAGTAATCCAAAAAGAAATTGTGGGTAGAGGAGACAAAGAAGGTTGCATAACAACATGTGACTTATTTTTACATGCAATTCAAAACATACGATCGTATCACTTTTAGTATGACAGGGGGGAAAAAAATGACAATGATCCTGAAAGCTATTCTGTGACTGAACGTAATACATTCTGTTGTCTTAGATACAGATTACTTAGACTAGAGTCTATTGTCATTTTCCTGTGACAAACTGTTCAGCTTCCAGTTAATCCCTGCACTGCTTTTTTTCTCTCCAGATTGTATCGATCTGCTGTACTGTTTTGGGAGGCACACCCAAGTGCTGTGCTAGAGAGCAGGCATTGCCAGGAGATCCACTCTCTGTTAGAGGTTGGGTGCTCCACGGGTCTATGCAGATTATTTTGGTAACTGTCAGCCAACAGATTTAGGCCATATCACTGCATCGTTAGCATCTATGCAACACATCATCTACGTGGTCTTCACAAGGCCTTCAGAAAGAGAAAATAATTCCAGTTTCTTATAATGGTTTTGAGTTGCAAAAAATGCAAATATTTCTAATATTAACAAAATAGAGCAGCTATCAGTTCAAATTGCTGCGGCAACTGGTGCAACCACACAAATTACTTAAGTCAACATCAAAGCTCTGTGGCCTAAAATTTTTTACTTCGAAACGTTGCCTGTCAAGTTGTCTTCATTCATTTAAAATAAATTTCTACAAAAATACTTATTAAGATATCCATTTTAATAGCAGTAAAAGAATTTAGATTCAAGAGAACGTAAGATGACAGCCATGGATTCGGAAGTAAGCATTAATAACTTCAGAGATCAGAACAGTTCACAAAGAGCTTAATGAAGTACTCAACTTTTCAAGTAAAAAATATTTGGATTATTCTTAAATTTGTAGCAGACTTTATTTTTCATTTTTCTTATTTTTCCCCAGACCTCCTTCCTGAACTATTAGCTCTGGGGACAAATACTGCTCTCAGCAACACGGAGACATGGCTTGTGGCTTTACATGCCATGTAATGGAAGACCAGGGAGAAAAGAACTCACTCGAGAAAGAAAAGTGGCAAACGGGATGTGACAGCTCATGTTGATCCTCCACAGAATCATAGAAACGTCTGGGCTGGAAGGGACCTCTAGAGGTCATCTAGTCCAACCCCCCTGCTGAGAGCAGGGACATCATGTGACAGCTCATGTTGATCCTCCACAACTTGATAGTGACATTATCTTCCAACAGCTCGCAGGAGAGCATGTCACTACTACATATGTGAAGCTACGGAAGCCTCCTAACATCCCAAAGAAAGTGCAAACACCAGGGACAACGCACATCAAGGAGCACAGCTTCCGTTTTCTCGGGGCAGTTTCCCCTAGCTAACGATCAAAATGGGCATTCCAAGATGCACTTGTTGCCACGAGGGTGTCACTGCTCAGTTGAAGCAGTCAGCATCTGTATTAGTACGACATATTCCAAGAATCCAGTCTTTTACCACAATTAGCATTTCAACAGACAAAATTACCAAGCCAGGTACCTGAAGCATAAAGTAATAGTAAAACTTGAAATAATTGCTTGCTGATTTCTGGACGGTGCTTAAGGTACTTGATATTAAGCTAGCAAATGCTATGGAGACTTGCCTAGATGAGAAACAGCAGGAACTACCATTCAGTGCCACTTTCTGGACCCAGAAAGAATCTCTATGGGGTATTTCACTGCCACGCGCACAGAAATCAGCATACTCACACCAGCACAACGTCACGCGCCGCTGCGTGGCATAGAACAACTCGCCTCCCATTTTCATTTCCAGTCTTCAACTGTAATGGGTAGAGGCATTTAAACCAATCCCTACTGGTCTGAGAAATAGGACCTTGGGCAAGATTGTTCTGCTTGTTTCCCATTTAGGTATAAAATAATATTTATAGCTAACATACAGTGCAGTGGCTTCTTAATGAGCGTCAAGTTCAGTATTTGGCTCCCTACTTATTTTACCCACCCTTCATACTCAGACTACAAGATCTGGACTTCTTTTTATTGTCATTGCTCTTTTGTTATTAAAAATGCATACTATTTTTATTTAGGTGAAGAGTGCAATATCATTAGTATTACCTGTGCACAGTGTACCTTTGGGCTGGGGAAAGGAGGATGGGAGAGAAAGTTAACTTTAATGAGCTCTTTCTCAATTTTTTTCGGTAGCTACACTCCAGTGCTGACACACTAGCCGGGCTCCTTCCGTTCTCAGAATATAAACACAGATCTGTTTGGGAAATATATGGCCAGTTCCCTCAGAAACATCATCCTAAAGACAAGTCTTCCAAACTATCCAGCCTTACAAAGGGCGTGCATCACTAAAAATCAACCAACCGTGCTCAGTAAAGGCATGAACCTGAATTATCCGTGCATTGTTAATTAGCACATCATTTAGGGATCAACACGTTCATCTATTTTCTTGCCTTCGCTTATTAACCATTGGGTAAGTGTGCTGGTTTGGACTGGGACAGTTCATTTTCTCCTAGTGCTGGTGCAGCGCTGTGTTTTGGAGTTCGTGGGGGAATCCTGCTGATAACACCCCGCTGGTTTAGTTGTTTCCAGCTGGCACTGACCCTAAGTCAAGGGTTTTTCAAGTGTCCCGTGCTCTGCCAGCGAGGAGGTGCTCAAGAAGCTGGGAGGCAGCACGGCCAGGACAGCTGGCCCCAACTGGCCAAAAGGCTCTCTCATACCTCAAAACATCATTCATAATATATAAACCAGGAGGGGTTGGCCAGGAGGAGCTGACTGCAGCCTGGGGATTTTGTCTGCGCATCGGTCAGTGAGTGGGGAGCATCCCTTGTTCTGCACATTATAATAATAATTCCTCTGCTGTCCTATTAAACGACCTTTATCTCACCTCACAAGTTTTACTCTTTTTTTTTTTTTTCTTTCCTCCATTTTCAGCACACGCCACTGGGCAGGGGGAGCACGGGAGGGGCTGCGTGGTGCTTAATTGCTGTCTGGGGCTAAACCACAACAGTGAGAAACAGTCTTTTCATCAGTGCCCTAGCTCAGAGCTTGTACAGAAAAACTAACTGCACGGTACTGAATTCCATGTAACACAGGTTTGACATTGCCATTAGATGGGAGAAAAACATTTTTCAGATACACACTTTCACGTAGCCATTCAAATATTTTCTGAGAAAATGACGGTCAGTAGCTCTTATCACAATAGACACGATACAAACCTTTGTGCTGGTAAACCAACGAGGAGATGTAAACTCTACCTTCTGAAATGCCAAACTGTTACCTACAAATGCAAAAACAATTCTCTCTTGCGCCTGACATGCTCTAATTCTTTAGTTTTCTCTTAAAATAGAAAAAAACCGCAAACAACAAAGAAATCACCACCACCAACAACAAAAGATGTTAGGGAAGGGAAATTCTGGTAGCAGGGCTTGAAATGTGAGTGCCCCATAGGCAGGCAAGAACACAAATCAAGTCGTAGAAATTCAGTGTTTAATGACAAGATATCTTACCCTGCTTTGGTTCTGTGCTTGACTTCGGACTACAAGCACAATGTTTCTACTTGATTTTATAAGATACTTTTCATATGCGCTTTCATTTTCCATCTTTTTTTGGGGAAATTGTATTTTACAGAATGTGCCACAAATTGCTTGCTGCAGAGGAAGCTGTCTCAGTGACTGAAGCTATTTTAATCTCAAGAGTTTTATTGTCTGTTAGAGTCTATTTGAATATAGGCATTCAATTTTACATTGCTTGACTTTTATGAAGGAGCTATTTTACAGGATCGGGATTTTGAATAGACAAGATCACAACAAATACCTGTGACTTTGACATGTAAGATCAGAAAACATGAAGAAAGGATTATCTAAATTTTCAGAGTTATTCACATGCATCAAAATATTTTCATAGGCCAGAGACTTTCTAATATATTGCATTTGTTATGATAATGCCTTCCTGACATGCAGAGATGTGGAACTGTACACAGCTAAGACACACACACACTCAAAAGTACCCGGTAATGTCATACTTCAAACTGCTGAAGCATTTTAACATTTCATCATATAATTCTATTATTGCTTTTGAAACCTATCACTCGATGGATCGGATTAGTGAATACAAAACATTGATATATTACAGAATATAAAGGATATCTTAGACTAGGGTTTCAGTGTTGTTTTATGCGGATGGTACAAAGGCAGCTTGACATGGGTGCTATAAATAGCATCACAGGCAACTTTTTCTTTTTTTTTAAACATACTGCAGCAAGAGACATCTTTACTGTACCTCTTGACCAAATTGCCAGCTCTAGTTAGAGTTAAAAGAAGTGAAAAACTGAACTTTGTACATTAGATTGTACAGTGCTGTGGGCTCTTTATGCCTGATGTATGATAAAGAAAACTGAGATTCTTATGAAAAAGTAAAGAAGCAAATCATTGCAAGATTTTAAATTACACTGAACATTCTGCATGAAACTTCAATCCATCAAATGGCCACTGAAAAATGAGGTAATTACCTACAGTAATTTGCATGTTAAGAGCTAATACAATATTACAAAGTAAAGTCCAGTTGCACATTAATTGTGAAAGCAATGCATAATTTCCTGATTAATGTTTCATGCCTAATATTCTTCCGTGCTCTGTCAGATGCTAAATAACAATATGGCCAATCAATCTCCAGAAAGTAGGCTCAGGCGAGGACTGGGCTTAGCTTTCGTAAATACTGATGCAACAATTTCAGTTACAATAGGCAGGATTGTGAAGTTCATCAAAGCAACTGTTCAAATTGCTCTCAAAAGGTATTTTAAACAGTTGAGCTTCTCAGTAGAAACACCCAACGTACAATCTCCGATCCTTCATACGCAGAAGTAAAACTCCACTTCTTCCAAAAAAGGGACAACAAACTGAAGCTGGAGAGAGAGGAATGAGTGGGTAATACATTGTCACCCATATGCACACCACGGCTCGTGGGTGTCTGTCTGGTCAGCAGAGGCTAAGCACGTCAAAGAAATGATCCGTTCAGCCTCTCTCGAGAAGGATTTCTATCCGTGCTCCTCTGTCGAGGCAGGAAGGAGTATTCCTCAAGGACTGAAACTCACCTGTCCTGTCAGCCAGAGACAGGGTGTCACACTTTTGAACGAATGTCAAGTGAAGAAGCGAAAGGATGACAAAAGCAAGGAAAACCAAAATACAGTGCTAATAAATAGAGCCAAAATGAGGGGAGCATTAGCTGTCAACAGCAGAAAACAAAATATTAGCCAATTCAATAGCCAGATTTTTGCCTGTCATAGAAAAAACCAATTACAGGACCATAATGTCTTTTGACTTCCTATTGGTTTGCTGAGAAAACGCTCGGAAAGGTTTGACAGGCGAGTTACTAACTCAGGGTCATTCAAAACAGCAAAATGCTTCACAGAACTTGAAGAGGGTGGTTGGGTAAATTCTCAAAGCAGAGCCTTAAAACACCAAACAGGCAGAACGAGTCAACAGGAAAACACAGTTAAACAGAGCTACTGGTATTAATGGAAGCATTGGTCCCCTGCAGAAAGCAGAAGATTTAAAGAAAGAGTATTTGCTTTTCACCGGATGCTGAGGAAATGGCTGAAGATTTTATGAGCCAATGGATACAGTAATAAGGAACTGGAAATATTGTAATGAGCTGTGCCACCAACACAACTGGGTGACCTTGAGCAAGGCGTGTGACTGAAGTGTGTCGTTTACCTCATTTGCACAAGAGGTATTATTCTACCTACTTCACAGCAGTATTTGGAAACTTGATTAATTTACAAAAACTGCCTCCAGACACTTGAAGGAAGGTGACTCTTAATTGATCTTCCCTAAAGCAGACAGTTTTGATTAGAATAAAAATGGCAGTAAAGCAACTGCAGATTTCCAAAGCCAGACTCCAGGGACAGATTCCATGTGTCTATTTTTTAATCCTTAACTAAACAATAAATATTTGCTGGGGGTGATAAGAATATGCCTTGCGTTAATTCCCCTGCCCGCACCAAAGCTATACGTGATCAGATCTTCAGCTGTGAAAGCTCAAATTTCACACTACCCGTGTGTAAAGACGTGTCCAATATTATCGACCTGATGGGTATATTTTGAACCATTCCTAAAAAATAAGATCAAAAAAAAAATTCTGTCACCTACCCATGAAAACAAAAGAACAAAAACCCCAAGACCCTAAAACAGCTTATGTGTTTTAAAAGATGTTCTCAGAAACTCCGTAGTCATTTTTTGTATTCTTGTACTGTCATCTTGCATCACCTTCCACACTCCAGTCAGATGTCTACAGAATTCTACTGGGAATCTCAGAAACCAGAAAAGCTGAACAGCTTACTGCAGCAGGCAGTAGCAGCTCTAATTTCACTGGCAGTTTTCTTATTTTCACCCTTTCTCAAACTCTGAGCTAGACTTTCTTTGCTACTTTTTGCAGGATTATTCATGGAATTTAAACTTTCCGACCCGGCACTGAAAATGGGTTTCCCACATTTCACTGCAGGGTCAATCTGAAAGGTTTTTTTGAGTTCATCATGACAGTAAACCATGACGTGGTTCTCCAATGAGATTATTAAACAGCAGCACTGCTGATTAACTACTGCAAACATTTGATCTTTGTACTTAGTTTCCAGGGTCTATGGCAAACTCTAGTTATGTCAGTAGAAGACCAAACTAAATAAATAAATACCCCAAGGCACCAGAAGCAAGAGAAAATGAGAAGAGGAATCACAGTTTATTTCACCCATCTCTTACATAAAAAGTAAAATGCTTTCATTTTTCATTGTGGGATGCTTCTAAATGAAGTTTAGAGACATTATTTATCACAGTCCTTTCCTCAGCTTTCACAACCAACACTGTATGACAAAACTGGTGGAGAGTTGCTTCAGAGAAATTTCTATGCTATGCTAAAAGAAATAGAGCTCATCTTTGTGTGCTATGCCCTGCCTGAAACGCCAAGGCATCAGGACTGTGCTCGTGTGAAGACATGCTTTCAAGAGTCACATAGGTAGAATAAAAATCCCAAACCATTTTAAAGCCAGTATCTAAAATAGTAATTTCTAACCAAATACAGTTTCAAGCATCTACATGGCATGCATAATATTAAGAACAGGTGTCAGTGACTGTTACATTTTCTGTTTTGATAGAGTATATGGTTATTTCCTCACCATTCTCTTTATTCACAATTTGCTGATACACTTTGATTTAGTAACCCACATTGCTTACTTTTAAGAGTAGTTCCATGAGCACCAGCAGTGATAAAGGCCAGTTTTGCAGATAATGTATGTCAGAGGGTATGATCTAAGGAATGTCTGCCACACAGAAAAACTTTACATTTTTAATTACAAGTAATGTGAAAGTGTATTCTATTTATCTTCAGAGGCAAGAGAATTCACTGTGCTGGCTCCCTTTGCAATATACTGAATGAAAAGAAAATATGAAATAAACCAATAACTGTGAGAAAGAAAGTGTGTGTGCGGGGGGGGGTGTGGCTCTAATTGATTGGCAATTATGTTTTCTTATTAAGTCTTATGCCATTACCGTAGATGCTCACACTGAAATCATTCTTCTTTGTTGCTACTGCAGCAGTTTCTTGTAGGTGGCATTGGACTAACTGTAAAAGTTGATGAAAATGGAAAAGATAACACAGCTAGCAAAACCAGTCTTAAATGTTTTCAAGAGCTTGCCCTGTACAGATGGTACTTTGTAAGGAACTCTTACTAAAGTAGTTACCAAGTAAATAATTATTCATGGGCTAGATAGTTGGAGAGCCAATAATAGATACATTCCAGAGAAAATCTTTTAAATTTTGAGTCAACAGGCATTGCTCACTGTCACTGGACTAGTGCCTAACCATCTAACACAGAGATAAAGTGTCAGGGTACTTTTACCCTGTTTTCATCTGTCTGTGTCTTGAACCACGTTCACAGTTGCTGTAGAAACAAAGGCACTGGGTTGTAAGGAAGAGGCAGAAGCCTCTTGGAAAGTCACAGAGACTTTTAATTTTGGGAAAAGTGTTTTTCAAGTGCACTCTACACATCTGAGTTTGTGGGAAAGGAATAAAATAGTCACGGTCTTCTCTACTCTCAAATTATTCAACAGTCTACACAAAAAGAATCAGGATAGAAGAGACCAGAAGAAATTTAACTTGTAAATCACAAAAAAAACCACCAAATTTTTATAAAACTAAACAAAACACAAACCCAAACCAACCAAACAAAAAAAACCAACACCCCAAAAAAAGACCCAACCACAAAACCCCAAAAAACCCAGACCCAACCAAACAAAAAAGACCTTTTGAAAGTTAACATAAAAATACAAAGAATAAAAAGTTTTCATCTGGAAGATGACAGACTGTGAATGCTTAAACATGAGGAACTGTGTGTTTTTGTAGTTCTGTTTTAGCCTTCATTCTCCCTTTACACTTTTACCCTCAGCTACAAAAACACTCAGAAGTTCTACTTGAATCTGCATGTCATTTAACCAGGAATTCATGTGAGCAATATATGACAAAATACATGTAGTTCTAAAGTACAAGAGAAGATAAAGAAAAAAAAGAATCTGAATTATCATCATCCTTTAAGGAACATTTTTAAGTAAGCTTTGCAGATTTTTCTACCAGCACAGCCACTTTCTACCCAGACAGCTGGAAAGGTAAATTTGATCAAATAAGAGAGAAAGGAACAGAATCTGACAAACAAAATCCATCTCCAAGTAAATATTGTTTTAATTGCAATGTTTGTACTAGTTCTGACTTCTGAATCATTTTCACACTGCTCCGTGTTGAAGAAACAATCTGAAATGTCAAAGTCATTTCTCTATAATGATAGGAATGAATAGTTCCCAGGCTTCTAGCAGGCATATTGTGATAAAAGCACTGTTGGGAAAACAAAGGAATAATAATGATAAAATCATTTGACAGATTTTTTTTTTTTTCCCCCCCAAGTGTAGGTCAAAATACACCTGAGATGAAAAATGCCTTCAAGGAACAGAAGATCAGAGAAGAGGAAGCATAAAGCACAAACTGTAGGACCACAATGTGTGTCGTTCTGGGAGTTTTCTGTATGTTGCTTTTTTTCCACCTTATCCATCCTTTTCTCAGTGCATCAGTTGATCATTATTTTTCAAGAAAGAACCACCCAACTGGTGTACGTTTCAGTGACAGCTGACGTACAAGGTTTAAACGCAGCCTCTCCCCCTGCCTGCACTGGCACACGGAGCGCTCCTGGCTGGCATTTATTTTCAGGAGACTTGCAAGAACAAATTCCAAATTGCTTGGGAGGGCTTAAGAGAGGAAGAAGCAGAAGCCAGGCAGACACTCACATTGTAAACACTGTGATCAAGCCCAGCATTTCCAGCAGAAGGAGAGACGAAAACACGCATATCCTATTACAATTCCTGAATACCCTTTCTTTCAAATTTATGCTATGGTACAATCAGACACTGCTCTCAGTTCATTTTGGTCTGTTCCAATTTACACAAAAGCTGCAGGCAACATCCTGACAAATTCAGCAGCACAGACTTGTCTCTGCAGATGAATATACATGCACTAACACCTTATACTTCAGCCTTTTTCCAGTTGGACTTGCAAAGTAAATGGCACTATGTACTGATGCAATGAATAAAAGTGTGTATATCTATCTTTCTGCAGCTGTAGATATGGTAAAAAAGTCCTAAAACCTTTGTCTATCTTCTTTACTTCTCTGATATTTGCCATTTGTGCCCGAGAACAACTGTGTTGGGTTTCTGTATTGCTTTGGTTACTCTGATCAAGTCTTTGATCAGCACGTTTAGAACTGGAACGTTGCTCACTTCCCCAGCATATGATTTTCGAAAAATTTAGAGAGGCAGATAATTTGTATTATAAAAAGTGACATTGTTCTGAATATTGTCAATACCAAGCCCCAGTGGCTGCAGAAAATTATGGCAGATAATGCTCACAGATGAAAAAGAAAGAAAAAAAGAAAAGATCTCACAACAGCTTTAGACATTGAGGGAAAGATCTTTAAAAGAAATGCTCTATGAGCCCATTAACTTTTTAAATTACTTGAGCTCTAAGCTACTTACATTTTCAGAAAAAAAATCTTAAGCACGAGCTGTTTGATTTATGGGCTTTTACCCAGAGCTTCCAAATTGTGATGAGCAGTCAGATGTCTAAACACAATGATATGCACCTCAATTACACTCACAAAACTACAGACAAAGTAATAAAAATCTTACTGACACATCCCGAAAACTCTGGCCCATTGTAGTGGCAAATAAGTATAGATTAAATACGTGTAGGTCGAGAGCCTTTTTTCAATCTTTTCTGATTCTATCCATTAAATAGATTATATAGCCAGAATGACTCATTTTTCTGCAGATTTGAAGAGCATTGGATATTTTACATGTACTATGTTTGGATTCACAATAGTAAATTCAATGCTTCAAAACGTCAGGGAAACAGCTCTGTGCTTTTATCTGTTACTCGTATTGATTGAGTTGTTCCTTGATTTCCAGCAAAACATTTAAAATCACATTTTTCATGGTCTCTTGTTTTCACAAGCCTCACAATTTAGAAGAATATTTATTCATCATACTTTTGTAAAATTATGTGGGAGAGAAGGAGGGGAGTGGATCAAACCTGACCTCACTTACACACTCTCACAGTAGCTCTAAAGAAAAATCCAAGTATTTTCTCCAAGGACTTGTAAGATCTCAAATACAGGCAATAAGAGAGAAGAAGAAAAAACCCTGAACTTTTTGTGCGTAGATCACCAGACAAACCTGGCAGCGATAAAAGTTTTTTAATAGCCTTTATTCACTTTTCCTTACAATCAACACTATTAATTCAAGTACTGTCCTAGAGAACAAGACACTCCATCATAAACAGTATTTTGCTCTCTTAGTGTAAACCCCTTCCACTTTACTGAAGAGTCTTTATGTAAAGCAGAACACCCAGCCCCTGCAACCATGGGCTCAGTGCAATACAACAGTAGAACTATTACATAGGACGGTGACTTCTTATGTGCAAACCTGCCTGTCAATCGTCCACTGCTGCATTTCACCCGCCATCAGAGCTGACCATACAACACACAAATCTCTATAGATGCCCAGGTAAGTACTCACATACATTTAAAACATTTCAGAAGAATATTTGCCAATCTAAAGATAAAATCAGAGATTGAGAGCAAGAGGCCAGGTGTTGGTCTCTTGTGCTGGGGCAATGCAGGAATGCCACTGCAAACCAGCAGGGTGGGGAAAACTTGGTCAAGTTCAGGTAGATGTCCCTAAAATCACAAAGCTATGTCCATTACAGGTTCCAAAGGAGACAGGCACGGTAACAAACATGACACTGCAACCTGCCTTTGAGAGGAAATTCAGTGACACAGAAAAGCACATTTGACAAGTACACGGAAGAGTTCTGCTAAGAAATGCATAGCTCTGTTGGGGGGTGTGTTTGTGCGGTGTCGGAATTGATTCCTTTCTTTTGGGGTTTGTTTTTTGTCTTTATATTTCTAGAAAGATAAACAGATAGAGGGAGGATGAGCATATACCGACATAATTTCGCCCTTTCTAGGAGAAATTTTTATGCAGCTACATTCCTGCCGGTACTGGAGAAGGCGTTTGTTCCTCCAGTTTGCCCTGAGCAGTACATACAGCTTTGCTCTAGGGAAGCAGACTCCAGTTGCTTCTCAGTTCTCCTAATGTCACTTTACCCTCCGTGTAAAAAGAGGCCTTTAAGAAAAGTGAGATTACATTTACGTTCACTATAAAATCTCTTAGAGAGATTTATAAAATAATTTTCATCTACGTGAGAACGAGAGCTGGTTTGTTCACTGATGAAGCTCCCATCAGAGGCAGCTGACATCACCTAGAACACGTCTGCAGGCTGCTACTAGGAAATATTAAAACAGTGTGAAAATCTCCTTTCTCGATGTATTTCTACAACTATAGTATGAGATGCCATTTGTACGTTGCTCCTTACACGATCTAGGGCATACCGTAGACAGAAAAAGAATGAGCCTTATCTAGAAATAAATTTATAAAAATTAGAGTTGGTGAAGAGTACATTTTAGAAAAGTTTGTCTCCTAGGTTGAATACTCAGTATAATGAGGAAAGATTTTCATTTTTTTGCATGTGTAAGTTCTAAGTGCAGTATTTATCATTTGCTAAATCACAGTCATTTTTCTGCATTTTGCCAGTAGTTGCATCAATTGTCATTTAACTGCTCTAAATAATGTGTTCTCTTCCCTGCTGTATTAAACTATTTCTATCAAGGCTAATGATTTTTCTGATTTCCACATGCCAGCGAGCTTGGCAGTAACAAATGATGCCTCTCTTTTGCATGTTGCAAGTAGCTTAAATTATATTTTACATACCCATTTAAAGGATCATTAGTTAAGTTAATATCCTTGCAATTCAGGAGGATCAAGCATTTTAGTAAAGGATAGTCTCACTATACATCCTCTCCTAGCTCCGAGTACGTTTTGAATGGCCTTGGCTTGTTAAACTCACAGGCACTACATACAGATGGGCTGTAGAAACCCTAAATATCTAGTGCCTCCTCAGTTATAGTGGCTTAGTATCACTAGGATGGCACTGTTAGCCGTGGGGAATTACATATTTCAAAACAAAAGCCATCAAAACTTTTGATTTGATTCTAAAATATTTTCATAAAACAAAAAATAATATATATAACATACAAAGCCAGCAGCAAGCAAAAAGTTGCGTGGCATGGAGAAATGGCAGGATTTCTGAAGGCAAACAGCAATCATAAAGGGATAAATTTATAGGCAAAGGCTTCCAAAAGCAAAATTTTGCCCCACATTTATTTGTGCATTCCCCTAAACTGTGTGTCACAAGTGACTTTCATTTGAGGATATGCATTACACTAAGCAGTATAATATATTAGACAGCAATCTGCCAGTGCAATAGGAACAGTATTTGGTGATGTAATCATTTGACAAAATAAGCATTCTAAAATTGAGGGCTATTTATTCCCATTGAAGCGGTTTCACAGGACATGGAATTACCTCTTGTCTGAAATAAATAGCTTCCAAAGCACTTAGTGCCAATAGAATCTAAAGAATGTATTTGTGAGGCTTATACAAAGCAAATACAGCAAAATAAGTTTTCTCAGTAATCTGAAGTGAAAAGAATTTAATTCTGGTTCAGAGAAAAAAAAAAAGTTTTTATTTAGCATTAAAATCTCCTTTAATACCCTTTTGTAGATGTAACTAATGCAAACATCTTAAAAGGTAAAAACCACAGGGACTTCCAAAGTTGTTAAAAACATTTTTTCTATAAATTTTTAAAATGCAACTATTAAGTTTTCATAACAGCTTGTAATCTAAATTGTTTTCTTCCAACAAATATACTATTTTCTTCTCTTTTCTCACCATCAGCTGCAACACCCCTTCTAATTCTAGGCAAAAAGAAAGGAAAGGCTGAGAGGAGGGGAGGTAATGTACAGAGGGAAATGCTGTAAGCAACCATTCTCTAACAAGTCCAATGCGGTGAGCAATTCCCTTCTGCAGCATCAAGAGACAAGCAGAAAGTTCTGCTGCTGCAGAGCTCACCCTCTACAATTCCCACAATGCACGCCTCTTGTTTGGGAGTCACATTATCAGCTTTTCATTTGTCAGCAATTACCTTCCCTCTCAATGTCTGCACAGATCCTGTACGTTATTCCAACTTTAAGTAAATCCCCAAAGTTCCAGATTCTTTAGCAACTTTAACATTTTTCAAGACCTTTCTTTCTCAAACATTCTTTAAGAAACTTTGAGAAGTGACAGAGCTAAAAGAATAGACCAAGTTGCTATGGAAGCTACCGCAGCTCAGTTGGAAAAAGGACTTGTTGTAGTTTCTGATGTCCACTGTTTATTTTTTTAAATCTCTTCTTGACTATTTCTATTTTATAAAATATTTGTACTGAACTTTGCAGCACCAGTAGGGAGATCACGCTACCCACTTTTCTTTTTTGTTTTTTCTACAGCTTCCAGGGTATGTCGGTTAAGTAGGGAGGTTTATGTAGTCCACTCTCTGCTAACTACTACAGCATCGTCTCCAGAAATATGTTTCTATTGATTAATTCATTCTAATATTTAGTCCTCTAAGTGTCATATTCTTCACTGTTTCTGCCTTAACAAGGCTCTTCACTAGGCAGTGCACCATGAGTGAGAGAAAAAAAAACAATTAGCAAAATAAAACAAATAAAAAAATTACAAAACCAACCAAAACACACCCACCAAAAAAAAAAAAAAAACCACAAAAAAATCCCTAACAACAAAATGAACAGCAACAGCAACAAACAAAAAACACTCAAGAAAACCCAAACAAAACCCCACAACAGAAACAGTCACCAAAAAACACCCCACCAAACCAACACAAACAGACACAAAAGAACAACAAGCCTGTCTATAACTCTGGTCTCACAAAGTCCCAAGTTAATTTAAATAAATAAATAAATAGAAACTTCAACTAGGATATCTTACAGCTTCCATTTCTGGCCCAAATGATGCCTTACTCCTTCCAGCACAGGCTCGAGAGCAGCACTTACAAACCACGTTGCTGCCATTGCTGTACTGCAGTACTTATTCCCACAGCCCTATTACATGCCTCACATTTTCAGATATTCAGGAAAAGTACCAAAAACGTGATGTTTGACGCTCCTTTAAGTAACTGGCTATGAATCCACATGACTCAGGGCAGCTTTGTGGTATTTCTGAATCCAAAATGCAAATTACATCTGGAGATTTCTTTCCAGTTTATTCGCAAACAGATACGGCTGGTCTAGAAGGAAGTCAAATAAGCAGGCTTGTCTTTCAGCATTACTCTTTATGTCTTGAATTAAATGGTTTGAAATTAAGAAAACATTAGTTCCCTCAGGTATAAACCACAAGCTTTTATTTTCTGTCAAGTAGCTACAGAAAAAGGATAAGCCTTGTTAAATCATTACGTTGTAATCATAGTATGTGTTCTCAGTACTGATTTCTCAGCACGTGAAATCTATAGCTTCTATAAAAAAACCCTATTAAACACAAGATACAGCCTATCTAGTCAACAAGGAACAACTGTATATTTGGATGACACGGAGGCTGCTGGCCTTTTCAGTTGACATAAACTTAAGGAAGCTTTCCTAAGCATTATTAGTCCCTTCATTCTTTACATGCCTTGTTTATGCCTAAACTACTTCCATTTTCCCACTGCTCCTATAGCACTGGAAATAGCCATGCAAACAAAACCTTGTCATTTTAAGTATTCCATACAAACTCCCCGTTGGAGTAATAAGATCAATAAGGTAAGACAATGGTTAAAATGCTTGTACCAGTTTGCGCATTTAACTCCTTGAAAGAAGTAGAAATGAAGGTTCAATGAGAAAATGTCTTTCTGTTCCTGCTTACGACACCCTGACACGAATAGGGACGTCAAAACTTTGGATAGTTCAGGGTCGTGGTTAAGAGGATTTAGACAATGCTCTGCTGGAGAGCCAGAGCACGTCGCCGCACTTTTACGCGGGGTACTAAATCCCGGCGCACCCTACCACGTTACAGGAGTAGAGCAAAGTGACTGATTCGATGCATGATGCACGGCTTGATGCTTTTTCAATTGCTAACTCCCCTGTTCCCGAGGGTCTCGTTTCTATTGTAAAAAGTTTACTTATGCTTGAGTCAAATATACAGCAAGTTCTCAACAGTTTTGCTTCTCTTGACAGCTTCAAAAACTTGGGCAGACGAATTCCCTCGAGTCCTACCATTGAAGAGTCCCTTTGCCATCATCTATCTAATTAGGTCACAACATAATAATTCTTTGCCTACTTGTTATAATCAAGGGCAAATCAGGTATCTAGCAAGATACATTGGTCAGAGGCAGTTGCTGCTGATTATTTTGAATGTAAATGAGTACAAAATGTATTATGAACACAGAGCACTTGAAAAACCATTAGCATTTTCTAAAATGTTCTTAGGTGGCATGTAACGTTTACTTCCAAATGGAGGAAACAGAACAAAGAATGATTTTTATTTTGCTTTTGGTCTCAGAAATGAACAAAGCTAGTGTACAGTCACTGTAATAAGGAGTTATCGTAACCTGAGGGAATCTATTAAATTTCAATTAAGAGTATAAACTTCAGGCTATAAAACTGAAAGGGACAAACATCCCTTTAGATCAGAATGAAAGGCATCTTTAAAAATCAGATCCTAAAGGACTAGATAGATTAAATCCCTGCATAAGCTTATAAATCCCAATTGACAACCAGCAGAAAATAGAGCTAGTCTAATTTATTCATGGTGTATTTTATTGTATTCAACAGAATCCAACGTTATTTTGCTGTGTTGCGTTATAACCCCCTACTTATAGACGTAGCTTTTGATTTCATTTCCATTGCCTTGGGGAAACGTGGCTGAGGACCCAGAAGGCTGTGTCAGAAGCTGATTGATTCATTGGAGACTGGAAGATAATAGAAACCGCTCAAACTGACTGCAAGAAAAAGGAATCTGAATTGTGACATTAGGCAAATGGCAAAGTAGTTCTGTAATCTTAATTTCTACCATTAGTTTAACGTGGGAAATACAAGGATTTTAATTCAGAATTTTCACATAAGCCCATTACCATTTATCTGTTAGATTACAGTTTCTGAATTTTGTGATTAGAGGCTATATGAAGCCTATAAAACTGGCAGTTAAAAAGGCATGTTAGAGACATTCATTTATCATTTATTCATTCAAGCAGCTCAATTTCTTGGGTGCCCAGTGTTTGTTTTCCAAGCAGTAGAAGGACCTCAATTCACCACGCTGTCTTTATACAGCCTTTTTAGGAAGCTATTACTGCGTTAAGTCAGCACTAGCTCAAAATCAAGATAATGTAATTAGGGAATGGGAACAGGAACAAGAGCAGCAGCATAGCCTTCTGTCACTAAATGGTCACGCACATAAACACGAGTGGCGACAATCACCGAGGGTATCTGTGGTGCACAGCTAAGGTGAGTGTAAAGGTGTGTGAGCTACTACGGTGAGTAGCTCTCCATCCGGCCAACGTACCGTATAAACAACATAAACACACTTTAACCATTGATAGCAAAGGCATCATTTTCCTACCTCTGTCCTGTTCCCACACCTTTACTACTCTCACTGTATCATCAGTCACGGAAGAGCTTAGTGCTTACAACAAATCTCCCAAGAGAGCATTGGAAACGGACATTAAATCGGACGACGTTAAGTTGAACAGCTTGGCATAAAGACGTCCTGCCTTTGAAGCGTAGTCGTCTACAAGGTGAAGCTCATTCTCATGTATTTTTAACAGCAGGTTTGGTATCGCACACAACATATATAGGAACTAAAGGAACTAAAATTGAAATTAAAGAGGCAATTAAATATATATATGATCAATTAATAAAGACTGGAGTACTGACAAGGCACAATGATAGTTTTCTTCCATTCAAGTGTACCTTTCTGCTTTGAGACCTTGGTTTAACTCGACAGACAACGCACACCCTGCCCTGAAAGCTGAACACAAGTAAACACGAGATAAAGAGCACCCTGTTTTTTTATGACAGTTCACTACTTACGAGTCCAATATTTAGGGGACAAATTCAAAATAAAACCAGGCTGTTTATAACTAAAAGAAATAAATATAAAGATGACTTGTAATTATAAACTGCTGAGATGATTATCCTTATCTGCCTTACAAATGAAAAGTAGCAGGAACATTGTTAGGGAAACAGCTGCCATGCAGCAACTCCAAGTACTACTACTCACCGGAGATGCATAACTTGGCCATACAGTGGCTTCCTCTATGATACTTTTGTGACAGAACACATGGCATGACATTGAAACATTAAGGGAGTAAATGAAATTGCTCTACACACATAAAAGTCCAGTTATTGCGGCTTTCCTACTAATATTCACTATGTGCTTGGGCTGCTTCTGCCTGCTGTGGTCGAGGGTAGTTCAGAGCCCAAGCACAGGGAGCCCGTGGGTTCCTCAGAGAGGTATCCCAGGGAGGCTGCCAACAGCGGTAGCTGGGGAGAACTTTGCAGCCTTGGTCCAGGTGAAATCAGAGCCCCCCTGGATCTTGCCAAGCCATTCTCACTTGCTCGCGATTGCTCCCGGATACTTCCAAGCTCTTGGCCTCTAGCAATAGTTTCTGGGTGACAGCGTCAGGGGGTTTTGGTTTTTTGTGGAAGTTCAGATGCCCGCGTTCTTTTGAACTGGGTATTTCTATGTTTTAATACTTTGCCCTATCTGCAGTCTCCTCCTTTCTTATTGTATAGCAACTGCCAACTTAGAACCACCTCCTTTCTCACCTTTGCTCTCCAATCAAGGTACCACTGTTCTGTTTGCCGCCTAATCGGACCACCGGAATGTAGGTGATAATGTTTACATTCATTATTTCCTCTCCCACTCTTTTGCTTCACTGCCATAGAAACAGCACTTGGACATTTCCACAGGAGAGGGACGGGGTGGGGAAGTGCAGATAGATTAATCTAAATCATTTCCTGAGATTTTTTCCACTGTTTTGGACACGTTCCCAATATTTGGTGCTCAACAGAACGTAACGATTGCATGCATGAAAACAATACCTAAATAGCATACATTACTTTGTTACATTGTATTTTAAGGCAAATATGAAAAAATGCCTTCTAGGTTCATTAACTCTTAAGCTTCCCTCACACCCTGCTGGTGCCTGAATGGCCGATGGTTTTAAACATAGCACCGTATCTATGGCCCGATAACTTCCTAATCCAAGTGGAGTGTCATCCCTTTTACCATGCTGCCAGGGGAGGGAAAACCACGGCCCCAGATGCCTGAACAAACAGTACAAATACTGTGCCACTCTGCTCCTAGCTCAGGAGCCATACACAGCTTGAGGACCAGAACTAAATGGCCAAAAAGTGTAATTTTGATAAAACACCCCAACCCTGTCCTGGATCTGTAACCCACACAGCCCACATGAGAAGCTACTTCTAGCTGTGGTTGACTTGGAATGCGTACAAATGCATCTCCAGGTTGTCAGATGAGAAACAACGATGCAGCCCACGGTTTTTAGCTCCATGTGCCAATTTAACTGATTCTGTTACCCTCTGACAGGACAAAAAGTAAGAAAGAGGCACAAAAAAGTAGACCCAAGGTGGGATTTGAAGAGCGCACCGTGATTCACAACCTTTTGTCTTGCAAATGGTTTCATGGAACCCTGTTAATCAGTAACTTCTCCATTTAAACTCTTCTGAAACACGCTGTAGGAGAGTGATTTTTCTATTCTTCTTAATGGAAAAGCCCCTGTAAATCCATGACAGAATGTCCTATTTCTGGTCTCATTTCAAAATATTCATACAACTACATATTAACATTAAAAGAAAACAAAATACAAGTCATAACTGAAACAGATTAGCAATTGAATCAGGCTTCTGGAAGAGCTTTCAGATTAGGGAGGAATCACTGCTTCCTTATACACAAACTTTTCTCTTAATGGAGAATTTCCTCACGTGCCAGCAATAAGAAAGCTGTTAACGGTGGACTTTCTTTCAAAAGTTGGGTGGTCATTCATTCCCCCTTTTACTTATTCTGTATAATTAGGGAATGAAGGGGCACGGGGCAAAGACTTAATGCAAAGTGGTATGGCTGCAGGCAACTCCTGTACTGGCAGAGAGTAAAATAACCCAAGTGAAAGAAGGTGGGATGCAAAAGTAAAACAAGGCTGTAAGGATGGTCCTCTGAAATGGTAACAATACACATTTATGTTGTTGTTTACTGACTAATTGGGTCTTGGAAGGTCTGCCTGTGGAAATGAGAAATGGCACAGATCCCAAACTCACTGGTAATGAAGAGTATCTTATTTATTTTGTGGTCTCTGGTACAGTGCATTAACTGAGTTGGAACACCTTGAGAATGTTGATCGGACCTGAGCAATAGCTGACGATGCTGTGCCATGTAAAATAGATGTAGCAGCTAAGACATCTGCCAGCTTAGGGAATCTCTGAACACCCTTTCATTCATTTCACAGCAGAGACAGGTCCATAGATAGCATCGGGAAGAAGTTTCTGATGAAATCTTTATTCTGAACACTGCGATATATCTAGAGATCTTATGGGCAGAAATGAGACTATTAACTGCCCAAGTGATAGATGTAACTACAGAAAAAAACTGTAGTATTAATAACAAGCATTTCTATTGCAGACTCATACTACAGTACTTAAAAAGAGCTTCAGTACAGAAATGCTACTTGCTATGTCCCTACTAACAAAATGAAGCAGCTACCAGTACAGTTACTAAATATTCAGACTCTCCCGTCTATGAAATGGATACGGCTTGAATCAGACTGCCTTCTTACAAATGGACCAGCACACATCTGAGAACACATGACCTGTGTAGCTAAGTGCCAAGCAGAACTGAAAATCTAACAGATAATTGTGGGTAAACAAATTCCAGAGTTCAGATCTTGCATGGTCAAGGGCGGAGTGCTGGATGAAATCTGGCAAATTTGAGCTTTTATCCCCGTTCCCTCAAAACCCCTTATTATTCTACCAGTGTTGAGACAGACAGCATCTTGAATGACATGCTTATCAGAAAGATTAGGTAGTATCCGTGAACCATTTTCCCGAAGGGTAAATGTCACCATGAGCTATCATTTGCATAATATATGAGGAAATGAGAAATTAGTTTCTTCAATAGTTTTTTAAAGGTGGGTTGGTTTGGTTTTTTTTCTCCCATTCACATCGTGCTTTAAATGTTTAGATCTGCAGCATAAGTGGTCAGAAGCATTCATCTTTATTCTATCAGCACACAACACCACATCTACTGGAAATTAGAAATGCTGCAGTAGTAGTAACTAACTATGTTGTCAAAATACAAAATTCATAAGGTTTTACAGTATGGTACAGCAGAAGATTTTAATTTTCATAAGAAGTCGAAAAAGGGGCATTGTACTAATTTTACTTCTCCCTGTTAATATTTATCCACATGGAAAAAGCTTGAAAGAATCACACTGCAAAGAAGTACAGGAACACCAAACGCTCTCGTATACTAAGACAGTCTGACCAAATAAAAAATTTAAAATAAAAAGAGAGAAGCCTGTTGAGTGTAGTCTACGGAAGAAGAAGTTTCAAACAACACCTACCTGGCAAGGTTGTCACCCCAAATCTGACTGAAATAAAACGTGTAAATGTGTGCAAAATTGGAAAATGAAGGCTCCTGCGCGCATGCAGAAACAACGAGCAGAGTCTACCCCGCAGCCCGGGCAAGTGATAGCTGGGGATTAGAAATCATGCTCTTCTCAGAGGTGTTCTAATCAGTGCAAACCGGAGCAGGGAACAGGGAAAAGGAACTGTAGCATGCTAAGACTGCTTCCCTCTTTTTGTACTTCCTTCCTGGACAATTCCGATGACGAATATGGGACCTTGGCTCCGTTAGTTGCACATGAAGGCAGTCTGCCTATTCATTCTCCAGGATAACCTCCAATTTGCCCTATTATTCTATTTTCTACAATTACTGCATATTGGACAGTCGTTCCACAGAAAATGTACAATACTGACACATGCTCATTAAACACATGTGACTTCCTACCTACACTCGTTCTATCACCCTCTTTGGAGCTATTGCCAGTGCCAAGACTTAGTGAACCATAAGATCCTGTGATCACCGTTATCCATCTGCTCCAATGTGCATGAGACAGTTAAGGTCACAGCAATCTACCAGTGAATGACAGAGAAGGAAATGTATATAAAACAGCAGTAAAAATAGGATGGGCTATGAGCTACTCATTAGCAACACAACAGGCATGCACAGGGAAACAACAGCTGCACACATCCCACAGAGCAATGTTTGCCATTATTAAAAAAAAAAAACAAAAACAAAAAACCAAAAACAAACAACAAACAAAAAACCAAACAACAACAACAAACCAAAAACCAAACACAAAGCTGGAGGGAAGCCAATTGTTTCCAGTATAGCTGAGACTGGAAGATGGGGCTGAAGTGAGGGAGAGTGGCAACCTCTGTAGCATCACCTCACTGGGACACAGTAAGAAACCTTCTTTTCAAATGAGTTAATGACTAACAAAGTTTTTGAGCTGCTGTTTCTGTGGATCCCTGTGGTTAGGGAGAAGAGCATAGTTTGGACTAAAAGCCATCCAGTAAGACAAAAGTAAAAACTTTCTTGGAATGTTCTGGTTTAAACAGCCACCAGTGAGGGAATTCAGCCCGTCCTGTGAGAGTTGGTTTCAGTTTCACACTGTCCTCAAGGAGCTGACATTCAGTGTGTGCTGAGCAGCTGCTCAGTACTGCCATGCAGTAAGAGCAGAAAATAACCACTTGTGTTTCTCCATTTCAGAAAAGCATTTAAAAAGTTTTGCTGTGGAGGAGAGAAAATTATTTTCACGCTGCTTTTCGCTGTGTCTAGTCCTGAATGTGCTAAGTGTGCAGAATTCCTACAGGAAACCCTTTGCCCCTTCCTATCTGAGCAGAACCTTCCACCCTCCTCTCTGATGGCAGAAACATGTCAATGTTTTGTATGAGTGTAGGACTGTAGGAAAAAATAGAAATCAGCTTCTCTTCCACTCATTCACGTGAAATAAATACGGCAAGCGGTTCCAGCCTGTGGACAAAACAAAGGCTGATGAAGTGTGTTTCCTAGAGGTGAGTGGCGAATGCCTGTCCACACCACCAACAGCCACGGGCACTGATGGTTCTCATATAATTAGACAAGGTTCCTCGATGTTGTAATAATCAAGTGAGACAGGAAGCAGGCAGTGCCACGAGCAAAGCAGCAAAAATGAATACTGCCCTTTTGCCAGCAAGCGACGGCTTGGTTTGCTTGAGCACACCCTGCACAAATATATTGGAACAGAACTTCACCATTTGACTATTTTAATTTTTTCTGTGTAACATTTTAAACAATTCTCCAGGCCACGCTCAGACAAACTGTGAGAAAGTCCAGAGCCCAGAGGAGATGATCTTGCTGATACAAATAGCCAATTACATGGCTTAAGTAATTTTTCCTTTTTTCTTTGAAGACAATTTCTTGTGTGAATTTAGTATGAGCTGTATCAATGATCACGGGGCAGGAGGCCTTTACTCTTACTGAAAACAAAAAATAAAACCAACTAATAAATTAAGGTCCTGAAATGTGCAAATGACATAACTGTTAGAGATGTCCATTGCGATTCAAGTATATACACAAGGAGAAGATACACTGAGGTTTTTGTAAGGGTGGGATAGCTTGAAGTTTTTGTCCTCTCTTAGCTGAAACTGAATAAAACTTGAGGTGAGGAATTTATCATCTCAGATGTACAGATCTTCTGACTAATGCTGATTCTCCAGATTTTGCTCCTGCTCAGCAATTTGCTGTAGACCAAACTGTGAGATGCTTATTCACATTTTGTAATCATAAAGATATTTCCCATAAAAGTAATTCCAAATAATTCTGAGCTATGTGATTAACAGTCCACCAAAATGAACACGGGTTTGTATTCAGTTCTTGAACAAAATCAAGCTATTGCCAAGAAACAATCTGATGACAGATTTTTTTTCTCAAAACAGTGCATTATTTGCCTTTGGAAACATATGCAAATCATTAGCCATATTTGTCTTAGTTATTTAGCTGACTTTTCACACTCAGTGTTTTGGAAGTCTGAACGTATTAAGACAAACATTTGGAATCTTTCAGCACTCGCTGAATTCTTCGCGATTTCTTCCCAGATAAAATGATTTGTCATTACTCTTGTTTTTCTCATCCAGACCAGAGATGCTTAGAAAAGTATTTATATCCTTTCACAAAAATCATTCGGTGATGAAGTTTTGTAATTAGCGGATCAAGTTGGCGAAGTTGCGATCAGACTCGTGACGTGCTGAGTTCCTGGTAAATGCTGAATGTCCCCATGCTGTCGATCTTTACTTTTCACTGACTAGAAATGACGCTAAAAAACCAAACTCCAGCTTCTAGTTCTTTATTAATTACTATTTCTGAAATGTAAACTAAAATATTCTATAAGCTCAAAGTTTCTTTTGCAGACATTTAAAAGAATCCAAGTTCTCAGAGGAACACTATTATCTGCAAACTTAGTTCTTAGGAGAATCAGAAGGAAACAAGGCAGGAGGGACATTTTGAAAGGCCATGAGGCCAGCTGCAGCTAACAGCATCTGGTACTATCCAGCCTCTTCCTACAAAGCTGTAGTGATAGACACTGCACAGCTCATACAGGAAATCTCACAGGGTCCAGATGTTCTTCCCACATTTGCAATTCAGTATTTTTACCACATTACCATAGTCACAGAGAGGGGCCTATTGCCTTTCCTTTCTCATCAGCCCATTATGTACCCAAGGTCTCCACTCTATAGACCAAAATGAAAAAAGTCCCTTTTCTCCCATGTCTTATTTTCAGTCACGTCATCAAACAGTTCTGTTCCCCTAAGTTTTGCTCTAGTCCACATTCTTGTTTTAAAACGTGGTGTCTGAATTCAAGCAGGGTATCTTCCTCAGACTCTACTAGGAACAAGACTGCAAAGGCTGCCCCATAGTTTGGTGTTTGTTTGGGTTTTGTGTGGTTTTCATTTGGTTTTGTTTGTTGTTGATGTTTGGTTGTTTTTGTGGTTTGTTGTTTTGGATTTTTATTTGTTTGGGTTGGTTTTTCTATTTTTTTTCCCCAGATAGTTCCCTTTTACTAAATTCTCCTATAACATGAACCTCTTTCAGAAAGAAATGACAGTACGCGATCTTCACCTGCTCATCTCTTTTTTAGCCCCATATCCTTTACCACAGACCCTTTTCTTAGCCTGTTCTCCTGCAATGTTCCTTGTAAGGCTGATTCACCATGGTTGGGTATAGAATATTGCATTTAAAATTACAAAGTTTGACTAATTTGAGGGAGTTGTTTCCAAGCATCTCAAGATTATTCTGAATTCTAATCATGTTCCCAAGTACACATCTGCTGTCACATGTCAGTGCAATATAGTCATTCTTAATTCTATTGTCTGTGTCTAATGGAAATGTTCAGTTGTGCCACCTATCTCTTTGGAAGCGTACCTGATATATTTTTCTAATCTGACAGTGAACCACTGAAAATTACTCTGAGAGTCATTTTGTCAAACACTTTGTCAATCAGAATGATGGTTTTTAAATATTTTTTTTTTTCCTCCTCCAAAGTTTGGTAAGATTGCAAAGTCTATATATGCAAAGTATAATTGGAATGTTTAGGAATTAAACTACATGTGATGAATGCAGTGAGTGTGAGACACAAATGAAAAGCTGATATTAACAGTGATACTAACTTTCGGAATATGTAATAACAGTATATGTCAGATACAGGGAAGAAATTAACTCAAAAACACCTTAATGGAAATCTGTATAGATAGCTGAGCTTACAATTTGGGTTTTCTTTCTCCTCTTACTGGAATTGATTCTTCCCTTATGTCTCTGTTCAGGT
Organism: Megaceryle maxima; assembly: GCA_024605025.1. NCBI lineage: Eukaryota > Metazoa > Chordata > Aves > Coraciiformes > Cerylidae > Megaceryle > Megaceryle maxima. The sequence continues at coordinate 13,720 of JANHGN010021769.1, read as the reverse complement.
TCTCTCACTGAGTACGTCATTTAGTCTAAGTTCAGAATGAGTATTTCTGGAATCCTTATCTTCAACATTCTTCTCTACTACAGCTATGAGCAAGAGCATATGCACATTCTCACTCTTCCACAGGTGCTTTCCTCCATCTGCACAGCAGTTGTTCTCATTCACGACACCTCTATTCTGCTCACTCACAAACTTCAGGTGGTGTTGGCTTTTTTATTTGCTTCGGTTTTAGAACTGATCACAAATATAACATATAATTACTTAAGTATAAAATAATCAGGAAATAAGTGGGAATATACTCTTAGAGAAGAAAATTGTTTGATTTGAACCCCTTCTTGACTTATTAGCATGTTTCTGAAATACTGAATACCTGCTACAGAGCATTTCAATGCCAACCACCTCATAATATTAAACAACCAGACCTCTTCATTGGCTGTTATCTGTATTTTCTTGATATGCCCTATGGCTAGGTGCTAAAAATTAGATACTGATACTGGATTTTTTCCCAGCCTTTCTTATTACTTTCTTACTCGCACTCCTCATTAATACCTGGATAACGAGGTTAGAAGTAGCATTCCGTGGAGCTCACTAGTAACTCTAAGGATGCTACTGGCAGTCCACTGATAAATACAGTAGGAACTTTTGTCAAAAGGTGCATTTCTTATTCCGTTTCCTTCTTGAAGTAGTAAGGACTGACAGTGGAGAGAATTCACTTCACTTACAGAATTGATTAGTTTGGAAACAATCACTTGTGTAATTAAGATAGGTCATGCCAAGTTTCTTTATAAATAATTCATCAGGAAACTACTCTATAAAAAGCTAGAGAAATGTCTCTCCAGGTGCACTCTTTTTAAACTATTTCTGTGTAAATCAATTAAGGTGTTTTATTTTGACACCCAGTGTCAGTATTTACAAAACTTGGATAGACAGGTCCATCCCTGCAGCATGCATTTGCAAATAACTTTACTCATTAATGTTTAATTAAGACAGAGGAAAACTGTCCTTGATATTTTGCTGCAATTAGTGCTCTCTATACCCCACTGACTTTCGATGATGAATTACTTTTCAAATGCAAAGTGAAGTGATTAAATAAAGCTGAAGATTCTCTAGCCATTGCACACTGCTAACCCAACACTTTAAAGTAGATGTAAAATGTACTTCTCAGCTGCAGCTGATAACAGTGTGGTAAAACTGTTATAAAATACTATGCTAACCATCTAATTGGAAAAAAAAAATATTCATTTTTACGTTTTCCCCCGACACACTCTTGAATGTGGTTTCAAAGTCCTAAAAATCTTTTTGCTTTGGAAAAATAATTGCCTGAATTCAGATCGTATTTTGATGGGCTCAGCTAATTATTTATTTTAATCAACAGAACGTACATTCTCCAACTTCAGTTCTAAACTCTATCCCTTAGATGACTTATACACGTGTGAAGGTGTTCACATTTACTGGTCTCACCACCACAGAAACACCTCAGCTGTTTTAAAAAATAAGTTGGAGTTCCGCGAGACATTTTGTGTTGAGAACTATTTTTCAGATTGAAATGAAACATAATGCAAATAAAATACTTGAGTGATAAGATCTGCAAGATTTTGCTCTAAATGCACCGTAAAACAGCCTTTTGAAAATGAATGCTTCTTCCAAGCACCTCAGCTGGCAGGCTACAGAGATACCTCTGACCCAGAAGCCTCACGGCCCAGACCGCTGCTGACAAAAGCTGCCAGGGTGCCCACTCCGCAGGTAGCAACAGTCTGGTCCCTTTTACTGTTTCCCTGCAAGAAGCAGTGCTGATCCTGACAGACTGCAGCTGACTCCATCCTCCAGCTCTTAAAGCACCCAGCATCACCAGTGCCACTGCAGGAGTCCCTGCCAAGCCTCTGATGTCTGTGTCTTGCCTGGCTAAAGAAGAGCTGAGAGCCTGGACTATTGGCTCTTCAACTCCACAGCTTCCAGCTTAACAGGGTACTGAAGAACCTAGGCAGAAAAGCTGGGCAATAACAAGACAGGACTGTGGCTAAACTCCTTTCCTTTTCCACAGGCTCTTCATATTTATAAAAAAAAAAAAAAAAAAGAAAAAAGAAAAAAAAAGGTAAAACAAAGCTAATCAGATCTGGTTTTCTTTTCTGGTTCTGACTTAAACCATAGCTTCTCTCATGACATTTTAGATTTTCCAGTCCCAGGCAGAGCTTCAAAATACAGAGAAAAGTCATACACAAAACTGGGGACATAAGCAACGGGTGGGACCTCTACCTAAGGCCTGCCAAAAGGAAAAGAATGACAGCAGTAAAGGAATACAGAGAAAACATACAGGGGATTATTTCAGAAACTGGACAGCACGTGCTTTGACCATTCATCGGCATCCAAGTCCTCCAAGCAGAGTAAACACCTAAAACAAGGTCTGAACTTGGAGAAAGGTTTGCATGTAAGAGGATGGATTGCTCCAAGCAACAGGCCCTGATGTGAGCCGAGGAGAAGTATTTGGCATTAATATTTCTTGGGGTAGTCTCACCTGCTCCAGAAAAGATTGCACCTGCTGCGTTGAATACAGCGTGATGTAGACAGGCACACGCGCAATTAAAATACGGTGTCGGACAGAGCTTAGCCATGATAGCAAGCTGGTTACTCTAGGCTATTTTACCATTATTTTAGGGCCAGACTATGTTGGGAATAAAGTACAGAGAGAGTGATGATTTCACGTTCTGACAACTTAAAAAAGGCACGATAGACATCATAAAGGATGAGGATAGTTCTTCACATTTACTCACAGGTCACTATGGAGCAACCTCTCTCTCATCTACACCAGAGAGAAAATCAACTCAATCCAAAGAGCACCAGAATGGCCCTTTGCTGCACCACCATCTCTCTGCAACAGGCTGCCCCTAGCATACAAAAACTGAACTGCCTGTATTGTCTAGAGCAGTGTTGAAATACCAGTTTTACCTCTTGCAGTAAAATAAAAAGGTTGCACTATTTAGGGTTGGGAACTATGGCTTTAAAGAAGCCTGATTTAAGCAGCTGAATAAATGCTTTCATCTAGGATTTGTGTCGTGAGAGCTTGCCTTGGGTAGAGAAGGTCAAAGGCAGACCTTTGATCTGTTTGGACTATATCTCTATCCTGTCATAGGCTTAATTTGATGTTGGGACCATCTCAGGCTTAGAGCCCCTTTACCACACTGTCCTAATAGGACTAAATCAAATTCCTCTACAGACAGCCCCCCACATCTGCCTCTCTTAAGAAAGCACAGAGGATATGAATCCATAGCTGAAGCGGTTGTAGTAGGACAGATCAAACAGAGGAATTTTAAAATAAGTAAAACAAAAAAACCCCAAAACCCAAACCAAACCAAAACAAAAAAAGGCAAAACAAAAAAAGAATCAAGCAATTGTTGAAGAAGTACCAGAAGCTCTGACTTAAATGGATAGATAACCAGAGTTCCGAATGGTGTTCCTGCCCACTAAAGCAAGATTTGACAAGGAATATCTGATCCTATTCTGCACTTGGGTAGGATGCTTTCCCCCAGGTGCCCTCCTCAAACAGAAGCGTATCATTAAAACGAGATACGACTGAAGGTCTTTATGCTGAAAAGAGCGTAAGATGCATTGCAGTACTTGGGACAGCTCTTATGTAATACACTACTAAGTGTTTCAGCTTTCTTAGGTCTATTATTATTTTCTGAGAGCACGTTAGAGTATGCAGAAATTGGTATGCAGCACTTATTTGTAGGCGAGAGGGATGCCAAATGACTAAAACTTCTCGTGTTTGTCTTTGTAGCAATAGGATTCAATATCCTCCCGAGCCCGTAAACCACTTCCTTACTCGTTGAGAACTAAAAATCCTAACTAACATCACTGGGATTTTTATATTGACATGTCCCATACCTATAAGATGCACAAGAACAAAAATGCCTATACACCCATTTCATTATTTCATCAGTCTGTAGTCCTCAGCACATTTTGGTCTGAATCTATGAAGCAAAGCCATCACTAACAAAACCTATGAACCATTTATCTTAATTTTTGTACAAGCACACGAGCATAGTTCTCAAGTCATTCTGCAGTTACAGTAGAAACATTCCTAAATCTGCTGTGCCAAGTACAAGAACAGTATAAATAGCTCCACGCTCTGTCTAAGGTCTGTAAATATGACTTGGCTATCAGTAAAGGGAATCTCTATCTCCCCTGCCTGATCAAGTGTCAGCTCAGCAATTTAAGCACCATTGCTTTTTGGTTGCTTGATCTTCAGGCCCTTTTACTATCTCCCTCTGTGACCAGTCTTAAGCCTTAAACTTTGCCAGTGGGACTTTTACATCCCTTCTATAAAGGAGAACTGTCTGTTCTGATGTCAATGAACAGGCCGGTAAATACAATAGTAGTAAATTTTTTTTTTTTTCAGTGAGATGACAATTCAAAAATAGTAGTTCTTCCATCTTCCAAATATTGAGTCGCACAGAAGTAACTTTCCAAAAGTATCATTCCTTTGAAGAAATGTATTCCTGTATGTAGACAGCTTTGGTTTTGCTGCCCCCCACCCCCCAAGTCTTCTGTTGATGGTGAAAGGCTTCCCTTGTTGTGGAAGGGCAATGTTCATTCTTACTAATTGCTGTTAATGACTCTCACCCCAGAGCACAGCAATACACAAAGGACACATGCTGTCGTGATCCTCTCCCTCTCCAATTCTGAAGCTAAGTCTCTGCATCATTCAGGAGAGAAAAATGTAAGCATGTCTGTGCTGACAATTGTTGGCTATAGCTTTAGCCCTAACACAACTAGAAAAAGCTGAGATATAATAAATCCCCAGGGATGGGGCAGGAGGGGGGGATTCTGACAGACCCTTAACTGCAGCAGCCCTACTGGATGCCACTTATAATAAGAATTCAAAGACCTTGAGCTATCAAACAGGTTTACTGATGGAGAACTCTTACCAAAGTTCCTGCTGTTAGTTCTGACAGATTCACCACACATGGCTGCACATAGTTACACTTCCATTCACTGGAGTATACAAGAAATGTCTATTCCCTGGAATAGTAATGTTTTAATTGCAAAGATGCTGAAGAGTGACTAATACCTGATGGGTAAAGTTTTGTCGCGGCACGGAGCCTTTTCTCTGAATTGAAAAGCAAGCTGAAATCCTACGGTATATTCAGTCTCTTCTGCACAGGGTAAGGGGCTTGGTGGCATAGAAATACTTCTCCCCTTTGATGTAGGCCTCTGCTCTTCTGGGATTTGATTCTGCCTGTATGTACAATCAGATGGCTGGTGAACTACTAACGAATCATATCAACCAGCACTTCAGGGGACAGCCTGCAATTGCTTGAAGCAAATGCAACCACAGTTATGCTGCCGAACTGGGACAACCTGAGTCTAAGTGCTTTCTCCAAAATCATAATGATTAAGCAAAAGAGCAGCCACTTCTGTGCTACATCAGCAGAAAATGCTGCCATGCTTATTTGGTAGGATAATTCACTCTGAGCACCTATAAAGAACAAAATCACGCAGAATACTGAAATTTACCTAGTGAGCATTGACAGTGTTGTGCACTGAAGTGACGTGTCTGAGCAGAGTCAGTACAGGCACTAGACACCCTATGAAGTCAGTCTGAGATCTACAGAGAACAATTCAGTGCATTAGCAAGCCTATTTTGGCCTGCCCATTGGAAAAGCATCTCTCCACCAGCCACATCATGATTTCTGTAGTCATGAAAATAAGTTAAAAAAAAAAAGTAAAAAGCCAGAACCAAACCAAAAATAAAATAAAAAAGAAACCAACCAACCCAGAGATCAGTCCTGAGAGGGTGCCTTACACACTCTTAAACATGCAAACCTGTCTTCCCATATGGGATGTCTCTCCCTAAAACGCTGTTACATGAAACAAGAATACACACGCATACAGCACTGAGAGCTCCTCTGCTTGCTATCAGGAACTAAATAACATTTTCTGAGGCCTCCTACAAATAATTCCGTAGTGGAAGCATCAGCTAACGTAACACAAATCTCTTTCTGGTTTTGACTAGAAATCCACTCCGGCAAATATATTAAGAGTTTTTCACCTTCTCAGTGCATATTAGAACAAACACATGGTTTCTTTTGGACTTTATGGAACTTTCAGGTTTTATGGAAACAGTGTCTACAGCACAAGACATTGGGCATTGACTTGGTACACCGTGAACGCAGGTCTACGTTCAATTTTCAGCTCAGGCACCGGTACATGATCAGCTCAAGCACTCAGCTCAACTCAGGGTCTCTCAATGTGATCAAAATCTTAATATGAAGCACTGTTTTAACTCTCTGTATCTTCACCAGCTCTTTATGGAAAATACACCTCATAATATAAATACATATTCATACAATATTAATAAATAAAATAGACCTTTGGAAAATACAATCTCATCAGGAATAGTTATGTAAAAACTAACTGCCTGAGTAAAACAAAATTAATTATTATCCCCAGAGAGCAAACCAGGATAGATTTCTCAAGATAATAGAAATATTGGCTTTCAATTGCAGAATCATACATTCTATTTATTTCCTATAAGCAAAAAGAATTCCTAATACTTCAAAATAAACAACTAGATATCTAAGTAAAGTATACGTTGATTAATATCTACTATTGCTGCTTTTAATAGTTCTAAGACATTTCAGTGAACGTGCGTTTCAAACCATTTATCCTTAAAAGAGCCAAATCACAAAGCCCTTAGGAGATTTAAAGCAACTGAAGAATAGAAGTGGAATCGTATTTTCTTTGTGAATCACATTTCCACCAGCTGTAGAAATGGTAAAACCAAAACTAAATTGACATCAAGCGGCAACTCAGTTAAAATTCCCATTGTATGGCTGGTGAACCAAGAAAGAGGCAAGAGCCCTGCCTGGGTTCTATGCAGCCTTTGGTGGGACAGTTTTAAGAGCCTGAATAATTTTGTCTCAAACCTTGTGCGGTGCTAAGATCTGAACAGAGAATGAGCAAGGCCTGTCTGCAGGGAGGATGCCTTAATGGCTCGGAACGGCTCTGTTCTCCTTTGGCTCCTTGCAGGTAAGTTAACAACAGGAAGAGATGAGTTCTGCAGAGGTGGGACGGTGCCTTTTCCCCGAGTCCATTTCTTCTGCTAACCGCGGTGACCGCACCGAGGCAGGGGCGATAGCAGGCACCGTGCCAGAAGGGGCTCCTGCAAATTAGCACCACCTCTCCACACTTCCTATGAAACCTGGGGGTGCCACCCATATCCCAAGTGTATGAAGGGGCAGAAAATAATATAATATCTGTCTAAGATGACAATAGCAACTTACAACTGTACACCAAGCTCAGATCTCCCGAGTTCCATCTTTTGAAAGACCTCACTTATTTTTGAAGAGGCACATCTTGGAAATTAAGGCCACACCACTTAGATATTTTCCTTTTTCTAAACCCGTTATTTTTAGGGATTTTCCCCCCCTCTTGTTTTTGCTGTTATGAGAAGAAACACTTCAGAGAAAGTAAAGCCTATTCACTAAGATCCCGATGCCTGTGACAATTTTGACAAGTTGATTTTTTTAACACTCTGAATGAAGCACTTGTTTTGGCTGGTATTTATTTTCATGTTTTCTATTAATAGACCATCTTCCATCTAATTTCTCTTTTAAGATTCTGCTTCCTTATGGCCTTTGAATGTCTTTCACTGTCAGAAACATTTTGACTGACACACAGCCACTGTCTAACAAACAACAGACTATTGTCTCAAGGTGTCATGCTTCTCTTCTTACTGCAAATCCACCCAAGGATTTGATCAGTAGTTCTTATTTATAAGAGAGATTTTTGGAACTCATTATTAAAAATTGTATGCATATTTTATGGAGATGTTCCTCTTTGTTCCATTTTGTAACTTCAAGCAGAAACAGGATGAACTGCTTCAGAAATAAAGCGAACATGAAGGAAATCCTTTCAAAACTATTCAGCACATTCAATTCCATTAGGCAGAACACCTCTCACTTGAAAAAAAGACTTTAGAAATAATAATTAAAAAAAAGACTACTCAGAGAAATATATTGAAACAGTAAGCATTATGACTTCACCCTTTGCAACTGTCTCTTATCAAGTCCTCAGTCTACATTTCTCATAGTACGAGATGAACGTTATTAGCTGGGATGTTATACATCAAGTATTTTTCGACTACATTTCTGATTAGCGCCGAAGACTTTCTTCCCGAATAGTAGCAAAATGTTAAAAAACCACAAAGACTTTCTTTGGATAATTCCTGGTTTTCCCCCCTGTAAACTGAAATCCCTGCTGTAAATGCTATGAAGTACCACGTGGGCTGGCTTCTGCCTGAGGGTCTCACGTCATTAGCCTGTGCTCCTCTTTCCCTTTACTGAGAGCTACTACTTTGTTCGTTCCTGCCTCTAATTGTGCAGCCTCTTTCTGCACTTCCCAGAACCTGCTCAAGGCTAATACCCTCAGATAACTGCAGGAGCAAAACAGTTCCAATGGGCATCCTTAAAAGTTTCCTTTTACTTCTCAGTAAGTCATAACCAGTTACTAGTGTTGCTCATTAAAAGTACAAGGAATAGCTCCTCATTATGGTCACAGCTTATCTATCACGGAATAGGCAAAAGGGAACTTTGCAAAGACTCCCACTGTATTTTCATTGAAATAGTAACATTAATCCTGTCGCTAGAACCATACACAAACTTTCTTACTTTCTGATTTGAATTGGTTCTTTGTCCATCACTTTAGGACAATAGTGTTTACATAAACATTTTGACATGAAACTTTCAATTACCTACGTTCATGACCATATTCATTCCTTGAAGGTATTACAACTCTCCACTGGCCTCCTCCAGAACCCCTGCATGGCTTGTTGCCATTTGTCAGTTTAACACCGCCCAGGAGCGAAACAGTACCTTCTTCCCTTCATACTTCAAGTTGATTTCTTGAATGAACGTGGATAATGTTTATTTGACATCACAGGAGTCACAATTATCACTGCTCTGCAGCTCAAAATAATTGTCAGCAGTGAATCATAGTTGAGATCTATTGCATTTCTGTCCTGAGGGCCTGTCAGAAATGGTGGGTTCAATCACATACGTTGTTAACTTTGGTAGGTACTCGCTCTCAAAAAGGGGATAAAAAATGAGAGGTGCATTTCAGATTGCTATAGACTCTTAAAAGTTGAGACATCTTTTGTCATGTGTTGGTATATCTGCCCCAATACAATCCTCCTATCCAGTTCAGAAGGAATCTTTCCAATGCAGAACAGACCTGACTGTCTTAGTTGCCTATATGCTGTTGGTAAAACAGAACACAGCACAGAGTGGAAAGCCAATTCCCCTCTTACCCAGGCATTAGCTGCGACAAGGCCTGGGGAACCCTTCTGCACAACACAGACCTTGTGTGCTTTCTGGCTTGGCAAGACTACTAAGGTTGAACGTGAAAAGCATAACCTTAAGCCTGGCTTTTCTAGTGTGGCTTCTGATCCAGTTCTAGGATAGGATTTAAAGGAAACCATCAATCTCCACTTGCAGTAGAGATATCCTTCTGATCCCCAGCATCCTTCACGTTTCCCAACTTCTGAATTAAGTGCTCATCAACTTAATTTCCAAGCAGAGATAACATGCTGATGCAGACTGCTTAAGCAGGAGAAAACACTATTCTCTTTGGGTAAGATGTTGGTGCATTTGTGCTGTTTGGCTTTTTTTTTATTTTATTCCAAATCAGCAGACAGTGGCCACTGTCTTTGAAGAGGGAATGTCTCTCTCATCGCACATTTCCTGGGAGATGTCACAGCTGTGACAAGGAGGGGTTTGTAATGCCACAGTTCGGTGCCTTCATAATTTATTCTCTCTGATTTTATGCTCTTTTAGTCTCCTGCTCAACCATCCACTAACAAGCAGTGATATTAGCCAATAAATCAAAGACGTCTGCTTGTCACCACCAGATGCTTGGTCACATTGCAGCCGATTATGAGACGTACAAAAGGACAATTTCATGTAGGGAGCTCTGTGGAGGTGTTCCACTGATATTCTGTTTGATAGGAGACCAGCGTGAGGTGAATATAGTCTAACTTGGGAACTTTTATGCCTCTTGGCGATGAAAAACTAAGTTGAAAGAAAACTGGGAACTGAATTAGGACTTGACCTTTTATGACCGTGCCATTTACGATCCTGCATCTATTCCTTTGCTACGTTGACACAAGTTAGTATAAAAATAAGTATTTTCCTTTGCCCGTCTTGTACCATGCTATGCACAGGAAAAGCAGCTATGTTAATTTTCACAAAGGGCAGAAGAGGTGCTTAGTATCAATTGTTACAAAGCGCATCAATTTTTCATGTGCCAGTCTTGGAAAGAAAAAAAATCCATTAGCCTTATCAGTCACATGTACAACTAACATGCCCAGTGCAGAGATACTCTTTGATCTCTTCTTCTTTCTAATTTATTATAACAAACACCATTAATGAGGAGAGCCAGGGACTATTCAGCAGAATGGAGAAGGAGAGCTAAACTCTTTTGAGGCAACACTATTGTAGCTTTCTTCTCAAACTTACAGACTATAATCTAATACCATGCTGTAATAGGAACTGACAAAAGATTATGAATTATTCTGAAGTTCTATACATAAAATCCACAGGAAACAAACAAACCAGCCAGACAGTTTGCCAACTCAAAACTGAGCATCTCTGAATAGACGGTAACAGTCCTAAGATGAAGCACAGAATTTGCTGATTGCTCTCTGAAGAGGAACCCTTCTCCAAAATCTAGGAGGCTGCAATGGCTTTATACTCCCGAGTCACAAAATGAAAGGAGATTCAAAGAGGTTCTCTCTATGTCATCATGCTTCTTTAAACTTCATTAAGATTGAACCTGGTAAAATCTTTACCAGGTTACCTGTCTTTTCCCAAGGCATCGTTGACACACACAATGTGGATGTTCCCGGGTGTCACCACGCTAGTGCTTTTTACCCACTCAGCCTCCTATTTTAAAATATCAGTAGCTTTAAGAAATTACAAATGTGAGCACTGCTCAGGCACCTTCAGCTTTACAGTCCCCTCTTGTATTCTGGTTTTATTTCCACCCCTGCAAATCTCAGATTTGCATGTCTGACAATTTATTTTACTGAACATGGATTTAGCCTCAGGTCATCCCAGTTCTGAGCAGTACAGTCACAAGGACAATGACACAAGAAGGAAATTTGTGTTGTGATGTTAACACAACGAGCCCGACGCCGGCAGTTGGCATTCAGTTCAGTGGGACGGTAACCACCATACGTGGTTAATCAGTAGCTAGAAAACGTGAGCATATGAAAGCAACGGTATCAAAAAACACATCTATGTATATACAATATTCCAATGAATCATCTTTTGACCCCAGTTCCAGCCAGAGCACTTCATACCAGAAGGACAGCTTTATCAGTAGCGTGGCATGAGTTCTCGCTACACCGACACCAGACCAAAAATTTCTATTTGATTTCCTGGTAGCAAATGATTGACATGCACCTTTTAAGAAGCACTCACCTATAGCAGTTATCTTCCTGTCTCATTGCTCGCAGTAGATTTACAGGTGAAGTCATGTGACCTGCAGGAAGAGAAAAGCCAGATTCTGTAGAAGGCATAACGTCAGGGAGGAAAAACAGTAGTAGCTTATGTGTGACTGGTTTTAGACAAAGTAAAGCAGATAGTAGAGAAAGCTGCCAGGGTCCAGCTTCAGGTTTGACAAGTCCACAGACGTTAGAGATGAGCTATCCTGCACTGCTTTACATGGGTGCATTCTTCTTCAGGTTACCATTAACAATAAGCCTCAAACCTTTCTTTTTCATCTAGCTTCTCCAGCAGATTCGAGGCGTGTTAGAGAAGCACTCAGGAATCACACCTTAGGTCCTATCATGGAGTAGGAAGCACAAAGTATTTCTATTAAACCCCAACTACTTGGATTTCAGAACCAGAGAGGCAGACCTGCAGACCCCTGTCAAGCTATCCTGGAATAAACCCAACGCCTGGAAATACTAACAAGAAACTCAGCGCAGTGCACTCAGTGGAGCAGCCTGGAAGGCAAACTGGAGGTACCTGGAAATTTCTGACTTGTTAAATTACATGTTTACATCAAACATAACTTTTCATGAGGTTTTTTTTGTTAAAAGGATATTTTGTGAAACTCCTCTCACTTGTTCTTAAGTCGGTCTTTTTTTCTGAAGATGTTTTTCAGAATTAACAACTGATGCACAAGTTCCTCAGAAAATGTTTGTAAAAGCAGATAGGTCACTTTTATTCCTCCAGTGTGTTCAACAGCTCCATCAGTAATTTGAGCGCAGCCTTGTCAAAATAATTGATTTTCATTCATTTTCAACATTTTTTCAAAAGTAAGTCTCCTTTGAGAACAGGAAACAAGGATTGGGTTTTTCTTAATTCTTGCTTGCTGAAATTAAGAGCCTTTTTGTAAAGATAAAAAGCCCTTTTGAAAAGTCTAGTTCTCCACAGAAGAAGTATAAATATGCTTGCTTATGAAGTATAGGAATAGCTTCAATGAACTCCATGGGACAGCAGCTATATTTAAAGTTAGTCATATATACGAGTCATTAAGTAACAAGGGCCAAGATCAAATGAGAACGATGAGAAAGGTCTTTTTTCCCCATGGCCTGGGATTTTCACTGCTTTGTTGGGTTAAAGAAAACTTGTTTGCTGGAGGAGCTGAAGTATGCTTCCATCTCCATTTGTGCTTTTTCAGAAAACACTGCTTAAAATTCTGATGTAACTTTTAATCAAAGCACTTAGAACTAAGTATGATCCATTAAGGGAACAGCAGAGTTCAGTGTGGGTTATTTAATAGGTCCTGATAGCCTGAATATTAGTCTTTCAGCAGGCAACCAGCAGTGCAGATTTCACCTGGTCTATTCAGATTTGAACTTGAGCACATGGCCAAAGCAACTGCAGTAGCAGGACCCGCAAAGGTTCAAAAGCTAACTTAAAAGAAGACTTAAAGATGGATTTGTCATGAACACGTCCTCCTGCTGCCTGGTGGATGTACTGCCAATAATTAGAGACAAAAGATGAGATTCCGTGACTTTAAAACAGTGACCAAATAAGGTTATTGTAAAATAAATCAGAGGAGTGAGAGGGTTTAATGGCTTTTTAATGATCCTACTGTTTTCAATTTTAATGAGTCCTTTTACATCAGCTTTAATTGTTTTATGAGACTGAAAAATAGCTGCACTAGTTTGGTGTTCTGTTCAATCTCCCCAGAAGCCATTATGGGGGAGTGGCTAATGGGAGTCAACTTCCTAAGCCGAAGCCTAGACAATGGAATAACTGCTGAGCTTATCTCTGACAATGATATGTTAGCCAACAATAAAGTAAATGATTATTTTCTTGAAAGATCATGAGTAACATTTTACTGCAGTGCAGGTAAGAAATAACTGAAAAGGAGTAACTACTGTATACTCATTAATACTGAGAAACTGAATTAAATCTTTTCAGAATTATGTATTTTATGTATTACTGGCCAGGTTTCTTGGGGTGCATAAAGAAAAGTGGGAGCAGCAGGTCGAGGGAGGTTCTCCTCCCCCTCTACTCTGCACTAGTGAACTTTTTGAGTCTTTGGAGGAATACTCTGGAGTACTGCATCCAGTTCTGGGTTCCCCAGTTCAAGAGGGACAGGGAAATACTGGAGAGAGTCCAAAGGAGGCTACAAAGATGCTGAAGGGACTGGAACATCTCTCAGGTGAGGAAAGGCTGAGAGCCCTGGGGCTGTTTAGCCTGGAGAG